>MSJE01000305.1:0-40553 GCA_001931935.1 Aspergillus aff. floccosus IMV 01167
CCCGGAGGAAATCTGGCTAGCGGGTATAGGGATATCGACGAGAACGAGGGAGCAAACATCAGCGATCGACATCCAATCGGAGGTCCTCTGCCGTCCGTGTGACAAACTTTGGTTAAATCTTTCTCTATGGCTCACAGCCACTAGCTTTGACCACGGTCCCATTGTGGAACTGGGGAACAGAATGAGTTATGTACGTATATGCCGGGATCAAATACATCTGCTAGTCCAATACAATGCCATTGGCCCTATATATGCCTTTCATGGAGACTCTGTAAATGCCGGCAGCCTAGTAGTCGTCTAGTCTGTCCAAGCCCGCAATCCGTAACAGAACAGCATTTGTGCTCCCGAGAAGTGCATGATCATAGCCCTGCGATGCAAACCCCACGGGCTGCCAGTAATCTAAATGGATGGGCCTTGTGTGCGCCAGTAACCGTATACAGCATGAACACATCAGTCTGCGAACTTTGCCGATTTCCATTGCTCGGTGGGTGGCTGTGGTTAACTGCTTCCGCATGAGATAGTTGCACCTCTGGGGACAAGGTAATAGAAACAAAATGACAACGTGAAGCTGACCGGTCATCTTGCTGTGGGCCATACATGATGCCCGGGAAGACGGAGTTCAGCCTAGTTGTGCTGCCAAAGCGTCACGCACAGGTTCGAGACGGTGGAACGAGCTCGGTTGTCCGCTGACCGTTGCTCGGTTCTCTTCCACTTGGCATACCTTTCCTGCGGTTCGCGGCATGCAGGTTCCCCTCACCGGTGATGATTGCGCATGCCGGGTCTGGTTTGGCTACCCATGCTTTCTGGTACCCCCGAAGTAGCGTCTGGCCACATATAAAGCATCCTGAAGGGCGTTCTGGACCGTATCTGATCAATTCCTCATCGACGGAGGACGGTGCTAGAATGGCTCGCTCCAGCAATGAAAAACGAGCTCGACGGCGGCAGGAGTGCCGGGAAGCTCTGGCCGATCACATCTGTATGTGTCCATGGCCTACTACAACGGGTGGGGGTACTGACGAAAGCTACAGATAACCGGCTTGGACTGCGCATTGCGCCCAGTAAAGTCCGCCTACAGCCTTCCCCGGACGATGGTTATGCATGGTCCGTCACCGACAAATCGGCCCATTTATTACGGGACAGTCTGAGCTCCGGATCGGTCGGCCAGTACGACGCTATTTGTGAAGGGTTGGGCGTGTCAATCGAAGCGGTGCACCCCGAGGTCGTCATGGATGACAGAACGACGCACCACGGCGATGACGACGTAAGTACCCTCCAAGCGGAGAGTCCATTGCGCCGCAGACGACCACACCCGAGGCCCGCTGAGCTGAGCAAAGACCCTGCCGCAGGAGCCGTCTAGCAACGAGGAATCGTTTACAGCCATCATCCAGCGGCTAAGGGTCGAAAATGAGGCACTCACCAGCGAGATCGACCGACTGCAGCATCACATCGACACCATGTCCCAAGCATGCAAGAGTTGGGAAACGAGACATTGGGAGCTAGGACAGGAGCACGCTCAACAGACACGCTTGATGACTACCTTAGAGGAAGAGCTCCGTTCTGCAAGGGACGATATTGCGCAAGCGACAGCGACATCAATCGCGAACCAAGGTCCAGTAAGGTACTTGCTCTGAGGGCCGCCTAAGGGGGCAGATCGCCAAGGAGCATCTCCTGGATGGGAGCATATGGCTAGGACCATTGTCTGGCGATTATTTCCGCGCATAAGTATGTAGAAATAGCTATCGCAGAATCTTACCGATGGCGGGCGAAACTACAGCCTGTGACATGCCTAACTAATCCGATGGGGAATCCATGAATCAAAGAGCATGGGTAGACATATTCTACACTATCCTTAATCTAGACGACAACATCGTTCGATTGGCCACGAAAGGCGCCAGAGTTCCTAATCGGGAATAATCTACCCGCGACCATAGCCCGTCTAAAATAGGAAAGAGCTACCCGCTCCCCAGATCTTGGCATACCCTAAGAAAATTTTCTCTAAGAAACTAGCCCCCCATATAACATAAGAAATAGTAGGTCAAATCGCTTCAAACTTGAATAGAGTAGAATTTAGATAACAAGAAATAATGAGCAATTAAGCGGATGTGAAAAATACCTGAAATTAATAAACGTGGGAGACATTCTCCAGAGATCCTCCTTTGAAATAGGCTTAGCGCCGGGAGCCCTTAACTATGGGCTCTTGGGGGGAAGAGCCGGCGTCACTATACTTGGAAGATCCACCTCTGGTCGTCCCATAACAGAGACCTACTCGATATTCGATTTGCAGACCGACCCACTCCGTGAAACCATGGTACCCGCACTCGTTTACCGTACTACGCAAAAGATCAAAAGATGGACTATCCTGGGGGATTTGATTCGGTGGCATGGGCCATCCTCAGGCAACTGGCACACGTAGCTCGTTAGAGATCGGCCCTCGGCAGGGATTTCTTCTCGTTACAATGCATGGCCTGCATGCTCTGTCCCAAAACCGTTGCTGAGTCGCGTCCACTTTTCGAACTCTACGTTAGTAAGAGATAGCAATGATCTTTCAATCGATTGCGATTAATATTTACGTGGTATATGCGTATGCGTGCGTTTACATTATCAAATGTCTCTATGTACTACCAGGATTAATGTTAATACCGTTGACATTGGTGTAATGAACCAAGTTGCAGGTCCTGGGTGTCTGATTGGTCAACTTCTATTGCTTTACTTCTGCAGGTGGAATCTATCTTCCCCGTTTATTACGACACTAGTGCGGTCGACTAGTTGACGACAGCAATGCCTGGCAGAAATTTGGGCGGATCGACACGCACATCGCTGGCGAACCTAGCGTGATGCTCGGGTAGGAAGCCTTGCTAGCAAAAATATTATTCATAAAAAGGGCGGGTAAACAAGTAACAAGTCAGGAGACACTACGGAGTAGAGAGTTGTTAAATTTATTAGGCACTAATGAATATTAAGAAGGGAAGTACTTTTTTTCCCCTTGTTGATATCTCATTAGCCAAGGTGGTGATCTGTGGCGTTCTGAGCTAGGCCAACCAGTTCCACTGATTCTCTTGTCTACTGGGTTAGAACAAGAAATAGCGAGCTATGTTTCACAGCAGCCATGTGTCCAGATGGAGTACGGTCTAGTGAGTGTCTGCATCGGAGAACATTAACTAGAGCCGAGACATTCCGACCGCACGCTGGCGAATACGTGCTGATATGTAGGTAAAGTGAGAGATATCCTAATCTTGTTGTGATGTGTACACGCACGGTCGATTTGACGCCTAGGATCATAAGGCTTTCTAGAAGTTTGTTGTAGTTTGGCTCAGTAATCCAGATCCCTATTTTAGCCTGCCGAGACGAACATGCGGAGAGGGGTGAATGACGTAACTATCACTCTGATCACCATTGATTGAGAACTCCGTAATTGATCGCTCCTTCTTGTGGAGATCCATCCCGTACCATAGCGTGTGATATTGATGGACAACTCACGTTTAACCAATGGGGTCCTAGGATTATCGGGGAAACTTTCGGAGGAAAGCGGATATAGCACCTTTACACTAGCCGCGGCTCCACCGACGGCTAACTGCGGTTTTGCAAGACGGACAACTCAGTATGGCTGCCTCTTTCCCGATGCGATCAGGAGTCTCATTCTCAAGTATTTCACAGTGGCCTGCGTCCTTGTCGCGCGGCGCATGAGGCAGCACGTCAGCTCCCAGGAGGAATAGGCGGGATCCAATAGGGCTTAACCTAAAATAGAGAGGGAAAAGGACAAATGGGGAGTAGACTTCCCTTTGTCATCTAGCAAAAAGATACTGCAAGCGAGTATCTCGGCTGATGGGTGATCCCCATGGATTGAAGGACAGGGGCTTCGGGGTAGATAAATAACATGTTATGCATCCATCATTGACGGCAATCTAATGATCACGTCCATAAGGGCCATAGTTCAAGTGATGTTCGTCTTATGATGCGGGCCAAGTTCTGATACTAGGGTGGGGCCCCAGGAGGTAGCCGTCCTTGTGGAGCATATGGTGCTGATGAGATCTCTGTCTCTGACCGACATGGTGCTGGAGACAGTGCCCTCTCTCAAGGTGCTTGGACGCCAAAGCCATGTATAGGATTTGTTATCAAAACAGCTGAGCAGACTGTGCCTGAACGACTATGGAGCTGATGCACGTTTCTCGCGTGTTCGGCCACACTGTGTCGCTGATTGTTGGACGCCAAACTCATCCACTCCATAGTACACAGCCTAGCCATAAAATAAGTGCGTGATAGTATATTAATGAGGGGTTCTTCCGTGGGCTTTCACTGTGGGGCTGAGGGCGGTAAAGTATACACAAATATACGGAGGTGAATAGAGCCCGCCATTATAAGAGGGTATTCCAGCCGGATGTCATTTCCCAGCTATGTGCAATGTCGAAACGGTATCGACATAAGGTGGAAGATAAATTCTAGGTGTCTGGCAACCGCTGCCCATACAGGAGAAAACCCGTCTTTGTCCATCGTTGTTTAATATCTGAGCCCATTCTTCTATCAGACTATGGAGGTCATCGATGGCTCTTACAACACTCAACAGACTGTTAGCAATGAAAGCTCCAGAACACTGTCATCAGACGTGCGGAGGAGTCTACCACTGCCCGGGGAATTTCCACCCTCGAATATGGCGCTCGTCTGCACGGAACGAGTTCATGTATGTACTGGTCCCAATAATTCGATGGTTTTAAAAATAACCCCGGCCTCAGAGAGGCGGATAATGCTATCCCGCAGAGTCGCAAGTGGCAAAGAAATCGCGTTCCAACGTATCGGGGAGCGTTCTTCTCGGGTGACGCGCTGTGAAGATCCATCCAACGGAGAAGTCCTAATGCTACATATGGCCAAAGACACACTGGAACTACTGCGAGAGCTCGCAACCAGGAATGCGGAAGCTCATGTGAAACCCATAACCGGCCAGCGGAGGGGTTTTCATCATTTCGCCCAAAAAGCCTACACTGACAGGAGATGGATATACCGCTCTGCGCGGCAGAAAGGGTTGACTATTGCTCGACAGCAGATTGAAATGCTCCAACAGGACCTGGATAGTCAAGCCGAGCCCGCCCCGGCGATGGCACGTAGTGCCGGGACGGCATGGGCTTTAGCACAAAGATATCCCATTTGTATTCGGATACCCTCGACCCTCGCTCCAATGATGCGATTCCTACCAGAGGGTATGAAACGGTAAATTAATCTCCATGACTGCGCGGACGTGGCAAGAGCCTTTGTGGCCCTGGTTAATTACTGGTTATCTGAGGCGGGCGGAAAAGCACCATTGACTACCCGGAGCTATGCAGCTTGCAGATGCTGAGGACCCGGGCAAGATAATTGAGGTAGAACAGATCGTAGGCTCAGGCGGCTGTATTCTTGGTGGTGAAAGTATGGCCTGGAAAAGTCCGTCCCTTGTATCCGTCCAAGCGGGGATCCCCGACCCCAAGCCGCCTGAGCTTGCTTTCTGGCCATTTATCAGAGATTTATAGCTTTCGTATGCCATCACGGCCGCCCATATGATTTCCCGTTGAGAGACTTAAATTGAATGACATCCACGCCTACTGTGAATAGAAATTCATTATGTCTACTGCCACGCATGAAAATGAAATCGCCGCCGCAAAGCCTACCAAAATTCCCCACAAGCTTACGTCCTGCACTCGTACTGGATCAGGTCCGAGCGGTGTTGCCGTACTTATCCTCTCCACAGCTCGAGTGCGCGCAGCTATGGATTGGACAATTCCTCGTGCTGAAGCAAAACATAGAAGGCCTTAATGAACGCTCGCCTCAGTTGGAATTTGCGCGAAGAATTATCAACTCAAGAGCCAAAGTTCTGTCTGCACAGAGATATATAATTTCCTCTCGCAGCCATTCATGGAGTTTTGTGAAACACCGCCACACTGTTTCTGATCAACGTCCACAAGGCCTAACTAGAAACCACCGCGATGACCGGCCACACCCTCAGCGCCTTTTCAAATCCCGTTCTTCCTCCTTGGTAAACCATTGACGCTGCATAGATTATGGCTGATTCTTCAGAGCAGTAAATATTAACCTCCTAATAAATCACGATTGCTTGACCAAACCGAAATCTAAAAAGCAGAGAAATTATGAGTTTATGGAGACAACTCTGAGAGAATATCCTACGGTAGTATCTACTTACCATTCCAAATGCAGTTTCCTCCTGACTTTCGTTGCTTGCAGCAAAATATATATTTGTAGGCATCAGAATTATCCACAATACAATGGCCCCTGTCACTGTCCCATTTTCCATCATACTCCCCACAACAATCCACTGAGTCGTGATATTCCTCACAGTTACAAAGTCTTGCAACTGATGTTTTAGCCATCACTGCAAAGAGGACAGCTAACAGTGTCAACTTCATTTGGCCGGTGAAGGGTATGAGGGGGGAGGGAAGGTGATGATATATGCGAAGGTTATAATGGAGATTGTGCAATATGCGAGAATAAAAATGAAACCACGCCGGGGCCTTCAGTACTTATACCTCAGGCTTTTGGGGGGTGGCCGACTCCGTGGTCTGAGAGGCTCGGTAGTGGATTACGTTATAGTTATAGAACAAACAACCTCGTGTTGTTTCTTCACCGCCAGTGATCGTCGAAGTTGGAGCATCATCCTGCAACCAACAGGACATGTCACAATAGTGCAGATGTTCAGCTCATCAAAACTTGTGCTTCCAAGTTTTCTGCAGGTTACGATGCCTGTGTCTATGGGAAGTGGAGCTACGGTACGTCATCCTGTAGCTAACAGTATATCTACCAATATCAAGCGGAGGTCCTAGGTGGTACAGAATCGATCGAGATCTGTTTCTCATGGTAATTATGCTACTGGATTTCAGTATAAGCAACACATTTCCCCCACTGACATGCTTGAGGCTGCCACTCCTCATCCATGTATTCTTCTTGTTTTGCTTTTGTTATTCTCCATTTCGAAGTTTGACCCTTCTCCGAGTGACGAAACAACATGCAGAATGTAAATGTCAGCCGCAGCTGAGAGCGGCGTAGGGGTCTCCAGGCCCCACCAAGAACGAACTGTAGTACCCACCCCCCAGGAAGATAAAAGACCTCCTCACACTTGCCACTCAAGAATCAAGTTTCCACCACGAGATCGGAATCATTTCGTCGAAAATTTTTTCCATTTTGTCTCCGAACAATGGACTCCCGTGTTGAAGATAGTACAACTCCAAAGTCACCGCTTGACACTCATTCTACTGCCCGGGATGGGACCCCTACACAGGATGGAACTCATGGGCAAGATGGCACCCTTGCAAATGGGGAGAACCAGTCAACAGGTAAGCAGGTCCTGCCAGCTCCAACCAGCCGGATATTTTGGGCGTTAATAGAGTGAACAAAGCTGACCCAGTTAGAAATAGCCAAAGAGGGGAGGCTCGCGGGCACAATCCATAAATGGTTCGTCAAGGAAAAGGCGGCTCACTCTCATCGAACCTTCTCAATCAAGAAGGCTGGCCTGTTGGAGGGTACTGTTGGGCAATTTCGAGAAGCACTAGTTGCCGAAAAACAACTTGAAGAGAAATAGTGGGTGTCACCTCGGCTGATCCATGCTCCCAAACATGTAACTTGCGATCCAGTCTGATTGTCTTCCTGGGTTGATTTGATTTGATACGGTCAGTGTCTAACTTCTCGCCTTCGGGGTGGCATTTTGTGTAGCAAAGACCGTGATTTTACAACGTCCGACGGAGCCAAAGTATCCGACAACCAGGACTTGAAGGAATACTTAGGTATTGGGGAGACCAATAATGCCAACAACGTGAGTCATCGACCAGGATCTGTCCAAATCCTGACACCAGGCCGAGAAGCTGAGATCTCTTCAGGCAGGCCTCAAAGTGTATATCAACAGCCCATATGGGAAGTCCGGCTCAAAAGAGGTGCCTTCGGAACACAAGGACCATCTGAAACCCGACAAGGGCCTGAAGGAAAAGGTATTGTACAGGACTCTTTCCCCATCCACGTACTACTGTAATGGTTTATGTGTCTCTGACTGCTTCTTCATCCTACAGCGAGACACCAAGCCGCTTGTCGAGGCTCGGCTCAACCGCCTAGAGAGTGACTTCAAAGTCGAGGGCTACAGAGCTGCAGCTGGCAAGGATCCTTTCATGTAAGTCATTTCAACAGTGCCAACAATCGAAACCCTACATGCACAAAAGAAGGCAAAGAAAATCAAGATAAACAGGGAGCGTGGCAACCACGCCCCACCACCCACCCCAACACCTGGCTCTCCTCCCTTCTTTCCCAGGCGTCCTAGAGCCAAGAATCCACCTATTGACTTTCAATTTTCCCGGCTTCAAGAAAACCAGCCGACATGTCTGAAAAGGACTGGGGTATCGTTATGCGCAATAACTCCATTCTTTGCGGGTTGATTCCGGAGCGCAAAGTGCCTAAGGAGTTCACGCTTTCCAGCGGCAAGATTGTGACTCTACCGTCAGTGACGGCGGTCACCCCAGCCAAGAAAGCCTACTGCCCCGGTACGTTATTCTTCCGTCGTCTCCTCTGTTCTACGTCACAATTTGATATTTGTCATGTATGATGTCGCTGTTCCTGACGAATGTGGGTGGATCTTAGCTTTCGCTATCAAGCCCAGAGTTCTAGCGGCGCATGATATCACATTCGCCAATAAGGATGCGGATAGAACCGCGGAATCTGACCCGGTTCGTACAAGTCTTGCTCCACAGAGCGCAATCATTGGAACGATTACTCACACGATGTGGTTTGGGTGGCTTGAAGCCTGCATATCGAATTCCCAGGTTTCACGTCACCGATAAGACAAATGTCGAAGTCTTTGAGACTAAAACGGCCGAGGAGAAGTCATTGGCCGAAAGTGGATTCACGCAGCAGTCCGTGGAAATCGGGGTGTGAGTGTCAACGGAACAACTCTAGTTACGCAGGGTTAAACCAGCTAACATCCACTGGTAGTGCTGGAGCGTATGGGCCTGTGTCGGGTGGGATACATGGGGGCGTTTCTTGGGGCAAGGATGATCTCAAGGCGACGGCCAATGCCCGTGACAAGAAATACATGCACATAAGCTACAATGTGAGTTTTCCCCGAGTGACTCGACGCACGGGTAAGGAATCCCCTTCCGCTGACAGAATCGTCATTGAAGTATCCTCGGGTTCAGTTCTATCTTGACGAGGCTCAGCTCGAATTGACTGAAGAGTGCAAGCAAGCGATCGATAAGTTGAAGGAAAACAGATCGATGTCTGAGCTCAACCGCTTCTACGACCAATTTGGTACTTGAATCCTCATGCCCGCTTGCCGCCTTTCCCCTTCCCCCATGATCAGCAGCGCAGATTGACGTTCTCACGCACTACTAGAATGCTAATCTGAACAATTTTACCACAGGTCAGTACTTTGAACCTCAGATCCACTTGGGTGGCCGGCTTTTTTCTACTGAAGAGTTTGATGGTGTTGCCGGCTCGACAGTGGATCAGAAGATCACCAACTTGAAGGTTGCAGCTGGTTTGTCTGTATCCGGCGGTGGGTTTGGCGCCAATGTCAGCGGTGAACATGAGCAGGGTAAAAATACAAAAAACGAGGCGAAATCCAGTCAGATGAAACAGTCTATCAGCTGGTGTGCAGATGGAGGTGATACAACGCTTTGCAACAAGTATGAATCAAATCTCGCTTCCCTCCCGTCATTATTTTTTTTTACCAGTGCCTGCTTTCCACTAACGTCTCCTTATCAGTCCTGTTGCGTGGTGTTCTACTGTCAACTCTTTCTACAATTGGCGAGTGATGCAGGTAACGACTCATCCCTCATATTCTGTTGTCCCCAGACCAAGGGAAATAAACGTTGCTTGCTGACCTTTCCTTTGACGCGTAGAAAACTCGATTGGTCGAACTAGTGGATCATATTACACTGCTTCCCGGATACGAAGATTTCTCGTTCATTGTCAGGAGTATCGAAGCCTTTGCCACTCCAGCCGAGGACTGTGTGGCTTTTGGGAGTCATTTTTATGTCCATGAAAATCTTATACCACACGGTATGTTTTATCGCTTGAAACATGACCCGTTTTTACGAGTGTGGCTCCCTCGTCAACTTACTGACTTGGGAGGAAACAAGGGCCTGTAAAACTCTATCGATACAAAGATAAAGAGGGCTGGAAGAAGCGTTGTATTTGGTTCTACACGCCTATAAAGGACCCTGCGGTATTCTATTCCAGTCCATACCACAGAGAATCTCGTGGTTTCGTCGGGGTATGTAAATAATTGAACCACTGTCCCCAGCGCCTCCTTGCGTCCTCGAGTGACAAATGAGCGAGAGGCTTGTCTATACACTTTATTCTTTGATTTTGCTGACAAGAGGATCGACTCGACAGCTCAGAGCATTCATTAAATGTCCGGTCAAGGCTCTAGTTCCTATCGACGAATACAACAATGTACAGTGCGGGCTCCACTACGACGCTGAAGCAGAAACGATCTCCCTCGTTCCAGACCAGCCTTCAAACGTCCATCTCGAGATTGGACACAGCGAAAGATGGTCCCGCCCGCCAACTTTCTTGGTGAAGGGACACGGCTGGCCGTGGAAGATCCATTTCGTTGATCAAAAAGGTCACCTGGCCCACCGCTTCCTCTGCCATGACTCAAGCACGGGGCCCGACCCTGAGGGCAAAGGAGCACTGGTCGGTACCCGAACTTCGTACCATAAAGACGGAGATTTTAAGATGGATTACCCAGAGTTCTACTTCAATAAGCTCGAGGTCGCGTTAGAGGCCAGAGGGGCATCAAAGGTCAAGAAGGATCTGGACGAGATGGGTGAAATCCGGAAAGCCCACGAGAAGGCCCAAGAAGCAGTCCAAGCGATGATCAAGGAGGGGCTCACGAATGCAGCTCGACAGGCGGAGGAAGCGGCGGCCGAGGCCGAGCATCTTAAGTGCGTTTTGGAAGTGCGGAAGAAGGCTTTTCCCATGTGGGAGGCCAACAAGCTGCTGACGAAACGCGTTATGCGCGCGCTGCCCGGCGTCGACCAGGGTTTCATCGACCGACAGGTCGAAGACGCCGAGGTGAAAATGCTGGTCGCTGTGGAAATCGTTCTTGCATATGCCGCACGGCAAATCGACTGGAAAATTGCCAAAGAAATGCTTAAACGCCAGCAAATCGACGATGATATGATACGGCAGATGCGAGACCAATACGCCGCTTTCGGCCTATCCTCCGATTTTGCCGAGGGCGACGATCCACCCAACGATAGTGGCAGACGGGACGCGGAGAAAAGGGCTGCCAACATACCCCCACCAAAATTACCGATACCGGGACTCTTGCCAATCATAGGAGAACTACTGAAATAGATTTAACACTCCGGGGGGGGGTAGAAAGCAGAAATGAACTGTGATTGATGCTCTGCTTATTTGGCCCTATCGTTGCATTCTGAGTGCAAAATTGCTTGTATACAAACTATTTAATATTTTCGTAGCGCCACATTTGGTGTCGGCTGCGGTAGAGCATCACTTCGGGCAATATTGATACTGGTTTTTAAGTTCTTCGGTAGATAGTGGTTTCGCTATGTTTGCGGTTTCCGATTATCTAAGGCTATAAATTCTACTTCAGAATATAACTGGAAGGTGCAGTAAGCTCCCAACACTGGCAAGATCGAAAATACTGTAACGTACACAGTAGAAAACCATCGCAAAGCCTAGCACAGCCTGTGTGCTAGAGTATACATGCACGCCAGAAAGGGTGGATATTCCTAAGCCAATAATATTTATCAAACACTGCTGCTGGAAGCCAGTGGTCCGACTTGGCTTTACATGTGGACACATTGGATTAATGTGGTAGAAGCTCTGGTGCTGGTGGATCAATAGGATTGATTTGAGATTAGTCACCACTTTGGAGTAGTATCTTGTCAGTAACCTTTATTGAAATGAGTCATTGTAGGTGAATTGTGCCGCGCAAGCAGCGGAGAATCTAGCGGTCTAGCAAGTTCCAAGGTGGTGTCGCCTGCCTCAGTACACAAGATCTACGCCCGTAGCCGCTTGAACCTCCTCTTGTAGCTTCTCATCCCGTTTTTGAAGCTCGTTCTGCCTGCGCTGAGAGGTGAATTCGCTCGGTTCTGGTGGCGTGAATCAGCGCGGTTTGCTTGTCGATAGAGTGCGTGTAGGCGGTCGATGATGTGTCGAAGCTCTTTGGTCGTCACGCGTCCGTCCATTGCTAGCCCTGGCGTTGACGGGTTCAGTGATTTACTGGTTAGCATTGGTCTGGTCCTCTTCGAGACGAGTCTGCCTCGTTCTATGCGTGATCGCTGGTTCGAGGTCTTCAGACACGTTGGTCGCTGCTGTTCTCGACATGTTCGTGGTGGCAATGGGCTCGGGAGGGCCCAGTGGATCCTCATGCGCTTGGTGCTTCCCTCCCAGTAAAGGAATAAGCGGTGTGCTCAGCTTTAGCCAGCCGCGCGTTGAGCAGAGCGATTTTCACACCACGTCGTAGATCTTTTCCTCAACGCGTTCGGAACTTGGACGCAAACCACAACAGTATATGATACAACGCGTACAGTAGACGTCAACGTCAAGTTGGTTCCATGAACCCCGCAGCAGTTTTTTGGTATTGGATCCCAGCTCAGCCACTTAATCAGACCATCTGGTACTTCATCGTAGATGGACGGATGCGGTCTGTGAGCTACAAGTCTCCTGAAATGGATCTACTTTAACGACGATTTGTTGTCGCGTTGCCGCGCTGCTCCACTATTTAGCACATTCTCAGCTCGGTGTGATATACGCTTCTCAAGGTGCGTTGTGGTGGAGTAAGTAAAGCGTGCGCACATTCGCCACGATGATTGAAAAGAAGAGAAATGCTCATGATCATGATCGAAAATGGATCTCAAGTACCCTCTTTGTACCAACCCCTGGAACCATCCCCGGCATGGCAAATATCCACATACCACCTAATGACAAAACTGCCCCGAGATGGCTTCTCGATCTACACGAATGGAGGATCCAGCCTTATACTGAGATTTCGAAGGAGATCCTTGACAGTGAAGGCTACGGCGTGGTTTCATACACATGGGGGTACATTGCTCAATGGGACAAGCCAGCGACAGACCTCCCCGAGGGTGTCGTTTGGAAGGTTCCCACTACATCCAAATGGCCTTTGTCGAAGGCACGGGAAATGATGCAGAAGATCGGGACTCGTTATATTTGGTGGGACTGGATGTGTGTCCCTCAAGTTCGAGAAGGCGATGACCCACTCCTGTACCGGGCCAAAGGGGAGGAGATTGGGAAACAACTGTGAGTAAAAAACGATTGAAAAAAAGAGAACGCGCACTTTGATCAGCCGGCTGTGCCCTTATTGCTATGACCCCTTGACGTGGAGGGAGACAGAATTTCCTTGTTGAGAAGAAAACATCTGACATTTCCAGGCACATCTACAGGAAGGCAAGAAAAAGTATTGTCTGGCTTCATTCAACTTCATGGGAAGGGGACTCAGCGCTGAAAGAGATACTTCTCTTGGAGATGTCGCGACCTCACTTTGTGGACCCATATATAGTGGAGAAATATACACGCAGGGTTGAAAACTGGGTTAAGATTGCGCAAAAGGACGAACGTTGGTTGGTCTCGGGCTGGACCTTACAGGAAGGCGTTTTGTTGGGCGACACTCGTCTCCTCGACGGAGAGGGAAACGTCATCCATGACAACCGGTTTTGCAATGGCCAGGACGCCGTCGTTCGTGACCTTTCGATTCCCATCTCCGTCCTATGCCATAATCTTGCTTCGGCCTATTTCATCCAAAGCGAAGGGCATGATCCGGATCCTACGAGGCCTGGTGCTGGTCAATTTGGGCATAGGCTGCCAAAATCATCAGAATCAGTGATTTGGCTGCGCCAGTCCATCAAAAACCTGGTTCAATCTGGTTTAGTGGGTTTCTTTGAATTCAGCCCTCTTGCCATCCTGGCTGGCAAGAACAGCCGGGAATATGGTTGGATTGAAGACTCCTGCTGGGCATTGATTGGCGCAATGGAGCTGGAGAATGTCGAAGTCACCGCAAATCTGTCCATGGAAAAGATTAAGAGAAGATTTCTATCCGCCCTAGTAGATAAGTATCAATGGATGATGCTTTTTCTGCCGTTCCCCGAGAGTCAGATACAAAAGAAGCAGGAGGGAGAGGATTTGAAACAGCATTTCCAATGGACGGATATTGTTGACGGCGCCTTGCTACCCGTCCATCTCTTCCTTGTCGAGGACCATGTCGATCCGAACTCGACTGCCGCGACTCAGCCGACTCTCCATTTCTCAGACGCGAATTTCGCCTCCGAGAAGCTCGTTCTCAAAGCCCCTGACCACCAGAAGATGTGCCTCTTTCGAGTTTCAAAAGATCATGTTACATATTTCCGTCATTATCGCCAGGATTCGCACGGGTTGCGGATAGTATCTTCCAGGTCGGTCAGTCTGGCGGATGATCCGCTTGTGAACGGTGCATGGTCATTGCCATTATGGAATGTCGATACCAAGGGGAATATTCAAGGAAAACGCTGTCTGCTGCTGTTGCAATTCAAGGATTTGACTTCTGTTGATCAGCCCGCCCGTGCAAGTTTTGGTGGAATGATTGATGTGTGGGGAATTGGATCGGAAACCGTCGAGGTCACAGAGATGATCTTGGATCCTTGTGGAAAATGATGTCTATAAGGTAATGGGGTACCCAAGTTCCCGATTACCGTTCATAGTCAAGGAAGCAATGCGATCCTTGTGGGTGGAAGAAGGAAAGGGTGGACAGTAAAGCAATCGACCATGCTCTGATATAGGTTGACTGAGAGACAATTTGAACAGCACATAACGTGCAGTATTCGTGGGAACAAGTGGAATCTAGTAGCTGGTCTGAGTCGAAAAGCAATCCACAAAAATTCCAATTACCCCCTCTCAACAACCTACCATCTCTCATCACTCGAGCCGATGCACAGTCATCAGTGAAAACAAGAAGGCCTATCTTAGGAGGATGAATATACGTCTGTAATATATACAAGAGAACTCTTTCGTGGCAAAAAAAGGTTTCTTGAAAATTTTCGCCAATCAAAGGACTTCCGGCCTCCTGAGTTAGCTCACCTTAGTCGTTACTCCAAGCGCTACCGTCTGATACCTACTTCCTACGTGAGATGGCAGCGATGGTTGCGACTGATGCGAATGCACAGAAAGTACACCTTGACAAGAGAGGAACACCGAACTCCGCCGCAACCGGCGCCCGACCCATATCAATGGGCGACACCGCAGATGGAGCCCGCCAGGGTGCTAGATCATGGAAAACCATGGAACGATAGACCGATACGTCGCTGGGTGAGACCTTCGCCAAGCACCGAGCATGAGCCTCACATTGATGATGTTCTATTAGCAGCCGAAGGTAATCTATTTTTCCCAGTGCTAGATTGTCGCTGCCTGCTTGTTTGAAATCCTCTTAATCAAGGTTTTCAGATGGCTCTTCCACCGTCAGTGAGTCCCATTTTGGGTACAATTTTACAGCATGTGCGTCTGTGTGTGAGAATTCATACGCTAACCCTCGCCCACCCCAACTCACGTGCTGTATAGTTCTGTAGTGTCGGAACAAGAAGAAGCCCATATGACTAAGAATGTAGCCCATGGAGCATTTTTGGTCTAGCGGTATTATATGATACGGACCTGACGGAGCCTGGCGACGAGGGCTTGCAAGACCGTGATATTAGCGATGCGGCGCTCTTATTCATAGATAATAAGTATCTACTAGAATCTTATATTCAGCAGCTTAAGAACTTCGATGAGATAGAATACACAAAGGAGGACTGTGGAAAGGGTACCACTGCCCTGCTTAGCCAGGTGAAAGAGAAGGAGTTACAGTATGGCTCACCCTCTATTTGCGCCTTTCTTCGACGAGATCCTCTGAAGGAATTCAAATGCCTGTCTGTTTCGATCATGTACACATTCCTGGATTAGATCCTTAATCTACGGCGTGGAAAGAATGAAAAGCAGCTCCCAGATATAAAGTGTAAGAGCTTACTTGACATCTTTTGGAAGGTGTTTTCGCCTGGTGTACGAAAAAGAACCTTCGAACAAGATTACGAAACACATCAAGCGTAAGCACCTGCCTCATATCTCTACACCAATCCGAGCTAAGGTGCAATGTCTACGACGAGCTCTTGTCTTGCAAAATGCACCTCCAACGCCATGCAATTTATACGCATACGACCGTGACATAGACTCACCTTCAACAACAACTCAGATCACTGTGAACTAGAGGTTAACCATTTGCCGTACCCCCATGATTCTCACCGAACTCAATTTATCCACTTCACTCTTAACCATGGATATATTTGTAACGCACAAATCCTTAGACACATTAATATCATCGTACCAACTAAGCTGACATTAACAGTAGATAGGGTATTTAACCACCTGCAAAGTCCGAAATGTGTCGAACCGTCATCCCTAACATCTAAAGCCCTTGAAATCCCGCAGTATACGGCAGAGGATCAGCCGCGACACGCCCAGGACCCCGCTGCCCCAGAATCTATTACTCTGTATGCGTGTACCTTCTGTTGAAGAATGTGATCTACTCTCTGCTTCCCGCATTTGCGTCGTATCCTTGTGTTCTGGCTCTGTCGGTGGCAGACACCATAGTGTACCTGCATCTGCAGTTCCCCCCTTTCCCCCCGGTGCTCGACTCCCTCTTGCTCTCGAGCTTTCCGTGGTCGGGAATGGTCAACCGACTCTGCTTTCCCTCATTACTATTTGAAAAATATTCAGACGCTTTGGCGGGCACGGCATACATACTATCGTGTTGACACTATACTCTGTGGAAAACCGATCGCGATCATCAATCGGCTGACAGAGTTCCACCGGCCCACTCACATCCAGGGTTTCTACTACTAGATTCGCCGATCTGTCGGCGCTCTTGCTCGGCTCAATGAGGCGTTGCTCACGTAGCAGGTCCCGGAGTACGCGCACGTCCGTCAGCTTCGTCTTGGCCCCTTGGCAGCGCTCGGGGCTCCTAAGGCGCTGCTCCAGGGCTGTCTGGCCACAGTGCACATTCACCCAGATGATGGGCACGTTGGTCCCGCGCACCATGTTGAGGTGCTCCTTAAGGGAAGCCGTATCCCTCATGTTATTTTCGGCCAGGCATGCCGTCATGAGGATGACGTAGCCCTCTTGTGCGCGTTCTCCAAGTTTCTTAAAGACGGGAGCCCGTAACTTGCGGCGCAGCTCGTGGTGTTCATCGCTTCGGTCGGGTATGACTGCCGTTACGGGGTCGATGAGCAGGTGGTTGTCCATGAGGATGGTCGTGTCCGCGGGCAGGAGCTCTTTGACTTTCTTTAATATGGTGAGTTTGCCTGTGCCTGGGAAGCCATTCAGCACGATTATCTTGCCGGTGGTGGGTGGTGCGTGGAGGCTGAGCGAATACGGAATGGGATTCAATTCATTACCGACTACTAAGTAGTCACTTTGCTGTGGAATTGCCACAATGGTTTTCTTGGACATCATACACGCGGAATACTGAAAGTGAATATTTTCGGCGTTCAAGCGACAGAAATTAGGCGCACCGCTGTATCGAAGACCCTTGACGTATAAATACCGAAGGCGAATCCGACGGACTTAGTTCAGGTAACTGGAGACCTTATCATATAATGGGTCTTGGTGCGCTAAACCTAATCGGATTGCTTCCTACGTTATGTCGACCAACAGCATTCGCCGCTCGAACCTCACCTAAAAAGGCAAACAGCAATCGGTGGGTTGCCCACTTGACCGCCTTTTCGTACGGGTCGGCTGTGGTAATTGGATCAACACACATGCGAGTTGTAACGAAAAATCCGAAAAAGTGCTGTATCTTTTACTTCAAAGAGCGGAAGTAACAATTGCGGGACGCATGGACGCAGGGACAAAGAACCAACTTGACTCTCTACAAGCAGGACTACGGCATCAGGAAGGTCCTCATTTATGCAGGATCTGCCACTGGATATCTATATACCTGTCCCAAATATCGGGCTCCTAAAAGAAATGATACTATTCTGCTCGCAATAACTGATGAAATCGCGCGATTTGTTGAGTACATGGGCATCAAAGAGGAAGATACGAACCAGGGGATGGAAGTCGAGTTTGCGACGCCGGTCGAAATATCGAAGCCATGAGAATGCACAGATCTATGCAATAAATACATATCCACCCCCCGTCTCCCCTTATTAGCCCCTTCCCCACTATAAATAATCGTGATCGAATTACTACTTATCTCCCCTTCCAGTTGATGAAAGCATTCTTCAAAAAAAGGGTAATCCCTCTACATCCATTCGCCCTCCGCTGAGCTCGCCGCTCAACTACAAAGAATCTCCTCGGTCTCCCCAGGAGGGATTAACACCGGACATGGCGAGAAGTTATGGGTCCATTGCCCCAAGAGCCTGGGGATGAATGTCACCCAATGCGAGCTCACTGGGGAGAGAAAACCGTATATTTTATGCGGACTCTTCAATGTGACTGACAATCCTTGGCATGTTTATCATGTTATATTGGTATGGTCAACCGTGGTTTAATCGCGTTTACGAAGTTGTTTTCCATGGCCACAGCGTACATCGGCCAATCCACGTGCTGTATCACGTAGTCTCTTGGCATTACTCGACAGCTTACGACACTCATTTTATATAGCAGTAAATGTCTCAGTAATTATTACTCTTCAAGTAGTCAGCCAACGCCCGACCTGCCATCTTAGCCATCTCCGGTTGATTTCCTTCGGCGTAGTGGACAAGCACCACTGCTTGAACCGTTTTCCACGCGAAAATACCTTCATTGCCCTAGAAGCCATCGTTTTCAGCCAGTTGGCGATGTTCCAAGATTGATTGATCTTACCTGGTTGGCGTGGAAAAACTCTCCGCTGATTTCGGTCACGGTATAAGTAGGCCCGGGATCGAGGAGCTTAATCGAGTTTGTCTCGACGCTTTGAAAAGCCTTCGCCAGATCTTCCACCCCCCGTTGTGTAACCTATGAATTGATAAACAAATTGTTTAACTCATAGACTAAAAGGAAGTTATATGTGATGGCTAATGACCTACATGCCAATCACTCTTTCCCCAAAGACTCCCGTCGAGTCCAACTATAGCGCCCTGGTCGACAACCCCAGACCCTATAAGATTTTCCCGGACCATACCTAGATAAACATGGGAAATTAGAGCGTAGGTAGAAGAGATGTAATTACTGGAAATAACGTACGCGACCAATTAACATTGACCTCGTTCATTTTAGTGGGTAAGTCTCAAGAGCTTGATGTTGATGAAAATGGGTAACGGTACCTCCCAGAGCAGAAAAGCACAAGGAAGAATCCCGCGGATAGAAGGGTGGATTGTAGTTGCGTTGTTCAACTTGATATTTCCTGGAGAGGGATTGCCTTGTAAATATTTAAGTATTCGTATCTTCTGTTCTCCTCGAACTATGATTTCATCCTAGCGGTGTAGAAAGCTGAAGCGCTGTAGGTGCCCAATATGTGGGTGGGCTGATTCCAAGCACCGATCTTCACCCCAAATAGAGGGTTTATGACTCATTGTGGGTGTCGATGCATATAATATGATATGGTCCCCGAGCGTGGCAATTTGACTTCCAGGCCCTAACGACAACGTGGTTGGTTCGTGTTGATACGCCCGTGGAGGGGTAATGCCTGAGCTAGGGTGTTCCCTGTGGATGGGTTGTTCCGAGGAAGAAATCTCATCAGCGCCACATGCTCCACAAGGACAGGCTTTCTTCTGGGACCCACCCCTAGTCTCGGAACTTGGCCCTCACATAAGACGAACATCACTTGAGCTATGGCCCATATGGACGCTGATCATTAGATTGCCGTCAATGATGGATGCATAACACGAGACTTATCTACCCGGCCAGAAGCCCCTGTCCTTCAATCCATGGGGCCCACCCGTCACCTGAGAGACTCCCTTGCAGCATCTTTTTGCCAGATAAAGGGAAGTCTCCTCCCAAGGAAACGTAAGGGTTCAAGTGTGTTTACTGTCACAAGCCCGCCAGAGGTGTTAGACTGCAGATCGGCAGGATGATCGGGGACGACTGTGGGGATGGTTGTGACGATTGGAACAATTAAGAAGCCACTAATTCGTGCAGTGAAAGAGGTCAAAGATGGCGTGTCCAGGATGGCGTGTCCATGACCCGTGAGTTGGCGGTACCACCGCCAATTCGCGACCATTAACCGCCTTGCTGCGGATGATAATTCCTCCTTCCCTCCCACTATAGGCTATGATAGATGCGGACAGCTGAGCTCTTCCTCGTTCTCGATTTCCCCTGCTGTTTCTATCCTGAGAGTCAAGGTTCTCCGGTCACACGTCGGGTAATAATGCGACCAGGCCGAAACTATGCTCAGTACCTTCATGTCGCCGGGCCTACAAATCCATCCAGCTCAGGATGTTAAGTGCGACTTCATCTCATCACTACCCCCTTCTTGTGGGGGTCAACAGATAGCCGAGAGAGATACAACGAAGGTTAGTAGTGTAACGAATTGGTGAAATAGAGAATTCCTGTGCTTAACATCTTCAACGAGCCCGCAGACATTGGTGAGAAGGTGATGAATTGTGTTGTGATTCAGAGGAAGATTGATTGTTCTTGTTCACATCAAGAAACTTGAGGGTTTTATATACAAGATGAAAATCAGATTGATTGGAAATCAATCTGGTTGTTCGGGTGCAGAGCAGCTAGCGCTAATCCCTGGCTCTGGAGGAATCGAATGCCCTCCAGCACCTTCGACCTGGTGAGCAGCCGGTCAACGAATGCGGGCGGGAGACATACCGGCCGGATGAGTTGGGCAATATCAGCCTCGGACAGGCGGATATAGGTGTCCAAAAGATGCTGCAACGAAAACTCTACGGGCTCCCACACCAGAAAGTGGCGTCCGCCATCACCGTACACGTCCAAGAGGTGCGGAAAGCTGGAATGCCGGCATCGCTCAATCATCTCTATCCGCGACTGTACGGCGGATCGATCCATCTTGAGGCACTGGATATGGACGAGCCTCTTTTCCTTGCGGTGCGTGGCCAGAGTGACTTCCCGGCCACAGAGGACTTCAGCCTCCGCTTTATAGTGCACCCAGGGGTCCTGGCTGCGGGCCTGGCAACGAGCACTTTGTGAAGCACTCAACCGTTGGCGAGACCGAACCGGCGATTGAGAGGATTCTCTTGCAGCTGGAAAGGATTCGCCTACGTCTGGCCCGGCAGAGTTGGCCGCCCATATGGTACGAGGGCGCTTCGTTCCACGCATGGTGGTATGGACGTGACGAAATGAGAAAGATCGGTAGACGTACTGGCGGACCGATGCAATATTTCCAAGGTCTCCACGAAAATGAGCTATGGAAGGTGGCTGTCTCGCGGTACCGCGTCGGCAGAGGATGCCTGGCTGCACGCAGGGGATATCTTGCCATTTGACAGGCAGAGTGAACTGAACGGACCAAGTGGGGCGCGCCTTGCCGTGTTTGCCCAGAGAATAGCGGAAATACTCCCCTCATTCAAATGATCCGACCTGTGACATGCGATATATCGACTCGTGCGTCGTGCCTCATTGTATACGACCAGGCTCGGTCAGGACCTCTTACGCTTGACTGACCAAGGCCGAACGGTCAAATTTCCTCCTCGATGACCGACGATTGTACCTGCTGGTGAATCCACGCCATAATCTCGCTGACAGCGCCCTGCACGGTGGGAGAGTCCGGATCCCGCCTCCTTCTCTTCGACCGGTTCTCTAACGGAGCGTCGTATTGCATCACAGCATCGTGGGATAGTATGGCCTGCACACAATCGAACGGATGCTCATAGTGCCATTCGTAAATATCCATACTCTGAGACATCCGAATGCCCGCGACATCGAACACGAAACCCCGGGCCTTCAGCCCATCCAAAAACTCAATCACGCGGGCCCGAACGCTGGGTATTTCGATCGTCCTCTCCGGGTGATGCGGCACAATCACTAACACCCGGAACGTCCACAGGGGTAGTTCATTGCCCCACATATCCAGTCCCATGTCCCAGAAAGTATTCGCGATATCTGAGACATCCGGTGGAAGGGATGGCGATGTGCTATGTCGTTCGGTGGGATCCGGCGGCAGTGTGGCCCGTGAGACAGATGTGCCCACGGGTGTCGTAGGTGCCCGGCTGTTCGGGCTCTCAGGAGGGTTGGTGATGCGACCGTCGCGGGTATCCCCGCTTAAGTGACGGAAGAAGGCGCGAAACTGCGCCTGCCGGATGAGCGTCGGCGTGACGCCCCGTTCTTCATGATTCTGCGCCAACGCCTCCTTAGAGAGGGCGGCCCGGTCCGCGTCAACGGTGTGGGTGAAGGGAAGACCGCGTCGTCTGGACACGGGCTCTTCCTCGGCCCAGACCTCGGGGCTGTTTGCCGGCGTCGGGACCCCCATGGGGTGCATCGGACCGGCCCCGAAATCACCCAGAGATGGAATGCTGAAGCCTTCCTGATCGGCCAGCCAGAAGAAGTGTTGCCAGAGCGTCGTCCGATCCACCGAAGTAGTCGAGTCGGGTATTATTGCCGCAGCTTCCTGCGTCCGGTGATCTCGAGGCTGGAGGCGGGCGGTCCCCGTCATCTCTAGACCATATTGAAAGCTGAAGCGCCACAGCTCGCGCAGCCCTGGTTGTACTACGCGCTTCCCCTCGCCCAAGGGAAGACGTCCGACCATGCGGTGCTGGCCACCCAGCCTCTCGTCGACGGACATCTTGGTCTTCGGATTGCCGATCTGGAGCAGCGCTCGCATGACCTTGCGGGCCACGGCCAAATACCGCATGTCGGAAAAGAAAGTCGTCAGGGTGGGAATCGGGGCGTCGATGGTTTGCAGCCGGTTCCAAACGGCATCTCGCGTCGCGCTGTCTTGAATGGATGGGAAGAGAGTCCCGTCGTTCATCTTTTTCTGCAGAGAGCCCAGGTCACGGTTCGATACCTTCGGGGCCCGGGACTGCAGCATCTCCACGCTCGCGGCGTCCGCACCGGCCACAAGCCCCATATCGTCTCCGAAGATGCGGGTCACGAATGTGTGTCGTATATACTCGAGGTAGGACAGGATTTCCTGGTGGCAATATTATCAGCTGCTGGGCTGCCGCCGCGCCATCCGTCGACGACATCACCTACTTCGTCGCATCGTAGGGACACCAAGGTATGGAGGACCCCGATCTGCATTCCGGCCCAGAGCCCACGAATCGGAAGTAGGGCATCGAAACCCTGGGGGAAGCTGCCGTGGCGGAAGAATGCCCGCAGGTATTTGTGTTTCTTGGTGGCCGGATTATTCTGCAGGATGGCCCACCACTTGTTCGCGGCCTCTCGATCGGCCGGCTGGTCGAGGTGGCCCTCATACAGCCGAAGCTTGTAGTAAACCAGCCCGTCGGGCGGCGGTCGTTCGTTCCGAAACTGTTCTTGCAGAGACCGGGCTAGGCGGGCGCCCAGTCGGCGCCGTCCGGGTTGATCCACATCGGGTCCCTCGCTGTCCGGCCCTGGATATGGTCAGCCAGTGGGCATTCAGGGAGCTCGGGAGCCCCAGGTGTGGGATGGCCTATCGTCGGACATCTCGCGGCGGCACCCACCTTGATCCTCCACGTACACATCCACCACCCACCAGCGGTTCTGCGGGCTGAGCCACTTCCGCGCTGCCGAGATGAGGCTTTCATGGTTCATGGCATGGAGAACGGTATCCAACGGGACGACCAGCTCCGGCAAGCGTCCATTCTCCGTCTCGCAGAACCGAACCCGGCGACCCCAGTCCGCCGCTTTGACCAGCACCGGCACATGGTAGTCTCGATTGATGCGCAGGCAGCCCTGAATTTCCAAGATACGCTCCAGTCGGATTGCGTTGCGGCCGTCGTTCATCAGATGGCTGAACCCGTTGTCAAACGAGAGGCAATCCAGCCGAACGCGAGCACTGCCCTGATAGCGCTCCTCGCGGTATGCCTCCAGCGACTGCTCTTCCTGTTCAACGCGGGACTGGAATGATGACTGCATGGTGTATCCATGGCGGTTCCTAAGATCTTCTGCGAGTTCCTGTCGAGATAAATATGGGATCCAATGGCACGGGATCTTGCGGCGAGCCGCGAAGCAGGTCTGGATTCTGGTGATTGATTCTTGAGGGTAGAGAAACGGATAATACACCTCAAATCGTAGAAGCATACTGCCATTGAGTATAGCTGCCCTCACCACGCGTTGCAGCGCTTGAAGCATCCGTTGTCTTCAGAACGGAGAGTGTGACCATGATATTGTGCACCTCAACATTCGCAGGGAGGTTTAGAGTGCTCTCGAAGGCGAACATCAATCCGTGACCTTAGCGTACTGGTTTTTCCGATGTGGAACAAGAGTGACACTCCGGCCATGCTCTTAATGCGGACACGATCATGGGCCATCTACGTAGGGGTATCCAGGATAACACTGTACGGGAATATCTTAGTGTGGCACGTTCATTTGGTCCCTTCGGTCCGGCCATAAGGTTATTGATGGCAATAGTTCATATGGTATGCAATGTGAAGTGCTCGGAGGACAGTTCAATAAGGAGCTCATTTAATGAGATTGCAAGAATTCAGGCACCTAAAATGAGGGCACTAGAGATGGGAGACGCCGTCAAAACCAGATATATAAACGTTCGGTATCAAGCGCAATGCGAAATACTCCAGCGTCCGCTCTCTTTCCGGATCGGATTAATGTCAAGATTTCCCGACTGGGGGAATGCAAAATAAATGTGTCTTACTATCACTGGCTCATGCTTGACATCTCATCCTTCCATATCATTATCAGATTACTTCGTGTCCTACGATTCTTATCGAACCGCTTCCATGCCTACTTTACCGGCGGTATCTTATCGAATGATACAGTATATATCGACACGCTCCGAGCTTCAGAGTGAGTGGCCTGCCGTTGTCCTGAGCCCAACTTCGCCGTACACTATCAGGCACGGCTGACCGCGTTCGTTGCTAATAGTGTCGCGATGCATAGCGACCAAGCGGGGCTAACAATGCTCACATTCATCTTCGGAACACGTCTGAATAAACATGGGCGGCCACGTGGGGGGCGCCGGCCCGCAAGTCTTGGCAGGGAAACACCGTCTGACTGGGTAAAGGGAAAATGTGGGGTCGTCGTTTCTCCGGCGAGCAGGAAACCTTTCCTACTCACCAAATACTGTCTGCCCTAGCTCGAATGCCGGAGGAGCCTGTGTACCATTTTCACAGCCATCGAGAATCGAGGGACGGTCGATCTAGATAGGCAGGAGTGCTGGGAGCGCTCGACACGGAACTGACCGGCATAACACACCCCACAAAGTAAGTGATGCTCAGAGACTGCCGTGTGCTCTTCCCCACGTCCAAGACTAACCCATCAGTTTCCATTGCACGGCAGCAGCATATTTCCGAAGTGATTCACTTTGACGGGTCAAACGATGACAATGTGTGGTCAAGGCTGGGCATCAAGTAGGCCCGGACACACATGAGATGGGAATCGAGATGCCCGGGCATCTGATGGCTGACTGGTTCGTGATCGAATCATCAGGTCAGCCCGGAGCATCAGCCTCACCCTGCTCTCTTCTCTCAGTCCCACAACAAAGCCGGGCGAATTCCCGCTTCGCATCACCGCATGGCCAGCGCCCCTGACTGTCATTGAGCCCCTGGAATGACCGCGACATAAATGACAAACGCGCCTGAGCACAGTCGTACCGCCTACTTTCACGGCTGGTGCGGCGAGTGGACTTTGCGGATTAGCTCTGGCGCGCTTCACTGGGCTCCTCGTTCCTTTAGCCCTGTTCTGGTGAGCAAGGTCGTTCCCACCGTGATGACCCATTACTTGCGAGTTGCCCGGGCATCACTACTGGCGCAACAGCGCTGCCCAATTCAAAAGTAAACTTTCTCAAGACAGTGACAGTGGTTTTCTTCACTTTGGCTACCGTGTGGAATTTGGATTTCACGAACGGGAAGTTATGAGCAAATCATCAACCACAATGTCTTGTCTGGTCACAGACAAGGAATTATGTGAGTCACTTTGAGGACAAGGCACTGCCCGGCACTGATTCTCCATAAGTCAAAGACGCACTGCTCGCATGGCCCAAGGTCACCCAATGCACTTCTTCCGGTCGATGTGGGAAAAGTGGATGAAAATAAGAGAACATCGGGAGGATGGACTGAGGGGCAGAAATCCAGGCGGTCCTTTGTTGACCAATGACCCCTGTCTTTTTCTCACCGTCCCAGGTCCTACCCCGGAGACTCAGAGACCAAGAAACAGACGGTGAAACCTCCACAGTCACTAGTTCCCTGCTCATGGTTTGCCCTGCTTGATAGGCTCAGTGTCCTAATCAACGGTTCGTCCGGTCGTACTCCTCTGGAGCTTCCCGAGCCATCCGGTACTTCCACGTTAACCTCAGCCGGCGATGGAAGTAGCGGAGTTTAGCAAATGCGGCAGGAGTCACTCCCGCCATTCGGATGCGCGCGGCGGATTTCGATGATAACTGGCTGAGGGGTCGACGGTTCGCATTCGAGAGTAAGATACGACCACGTATCACTGATAGGTCCCTCGCAGGGCTGTCGTCACCAAGACCGGTTCGTCTTCGGGGGTCGATCCCTGTCGCACGAGGGAGGGAGACAAGCCCAGTCGTCGTAGGAGGCCAAGTCATCTTCCTCCTCCTCAAAGCCCGTGAGAGTCAAAATGGCGTACCGGTGGTCCTTGTGGATCTCGAAACAAACTTCCTGGCCAAGCTCACGAGCGAAATCCTCCAGTTTAACCGGTCTTTCTGTCAAGGGTCGCCTGGTCCCTAAGCCCACGCAAAGGATTTCCCATATGGGGAATGACATCAAGTTCAGTACCTGTTCCCCTTCTGTCAGTGTTTTCATGTCAGCTCCGTAGATTTTGGGACGCCCTACTTGAATCTTCTGAGCACCTAGTTCTCTTGCTAGCAAGGGCGAGACTGCATCGACTGACTGAAGGAAGGTGTTGAAGGAACGGGTCTGTCGTGGAAATCAAGTCGGATTACGTCTACCGGTAGACTTACGGCCCACAGTCTAGCGAATATCCCCCGCCTAAACAACTCCCCAGAGTCACTCACCCAGAGGACCCATTAAGCTGCGATGGCAGCTCCCAGTACCGTGAGTTCAACTTGTCCAAGACCAAATTCCGTACCTGCGGACTCTGGCCCTCGGCCTTGTGAATGACCCACTGTCTCCCCGATTGTCCACCTCAAGACACAGTGCGACTACGCGTGGCCGCCCGCCAGCGAAGCAGTCCGATCGATGAGGCAGGCGAGGAGGGCCCCACGAAGCGATTGTTTCGTCCCGAAATGGATAAGGATGGCAAAATTCTTTGAGCATATCGAAGATCGGTTTCTATCTCGCGGTGTGCGGATGTGGCCACCTGACGACGTTGCGCAGGAACGGAAAGATCTTCTCTGTCCGCGAATGCTGGAGACGGTGTCAGCGAGAGCGGACGAACGCTCCATTGTCTATTCTGTGGAGGACAGCGGTGGTCCTGGAAACTGTTCAGCTATTGTGTTGATTAGCTTTGATCCAAATTCGCGTTCACGGACCGGCGCGAAGTCTAGCGCAGCCGCCGAGAGGGAGGCACAATTGCACGTAGGCAAGCGTCGGCGAGACAATAGCGCGGATGAGATGACTTCCAGGAAAAAGAGGATTTTGAAACCAGAACGGCTGTCGCCCAATAACAATTTCCAAGGTATTTTTAAAAGCTTCCGTGTCCACCGGAAGCAATGACACGCTGCCGCCTGTGCATGGAACGTATCCTGCCACCCACAGGATGCATGCATAGCTCAGTCCAAGAGAGCAGGGCTGATCAGTAGCGCTCGCTGAAGTCTGACCTAAGCCCGCTCACCTACGCCAAACACGAATAAAGACGACACACAAGGGCCTCGATCAATGATTCAATGCAGACAGCTACCCCAAGGGTTCATAGGTGCATACGGTCTAGACGGCACCGTGTAGCCATGCGACAACATAGGGATCGCTGAAGTTTTCTCCCATTCGCGTGATATACGAGCTCGGCCTTAGGTATCGCTGTCCTATGGGCTTTCATAATTGGTCTGGACAGGCATAATTAGACCTGTGGTAACCCACCTGAACGACGGTGTGGTCAGTTGGGCTGAGTGGCGGCGGCTGCGAAAGCCAACGGGATGGTCTTTTGGTTGCACTAGATAATTGGCTGTCATTTGTACCTTGCAGGAACGGCGTAGAGCCTGGTCGCTGTCCGCACATCCGCAGGGGTATCATCGAGCCACTAGGCTGGCAAAACCTAAACTAGCGTGAGACTGGCTAGAAAGGTGCCACCAACGGTAGCCAGCATCGGACTTAATTCTCTGAAAGGCCCGAGCGCGTTGGCTTCGAGCGGGCCCTTCCTTAATATAAAGGAGACATCTCTTCGATTCAGCTGGCCTTCATCGCTGTCTATCCCATCGACGTTCCCCAGGCTATTTCTCTATTCATCTTCGAAGTGACGTGGTACCTGCTGCTATAATCATGCGAGACACAGCAGAGCGCATGGGGCGACTGGGGTTCCGCATCTGGCCTCGACGAAACGAGAATGAAAAAGTCAAGGAAGCCCTGCGTGATCTTGATTCGAAGTTTCCAACCGGGGAAGGGCACTTTTCGTTTGAGGATATCAATGACGAGCATACCACTATAATCGTTCGGGGCTCAATTGTCAGTTGGGAAAAGGCACCCCATGTGATGATTGCGGTCGATAAAGCATTGGCGGGCCTGGGATATGCCATGAGAGACGTTTACGAAAAGCTATATATGCCGATTGAAGACAAGTGCGTACCCCTTCGGTCAATGGAAGATATGGACGCGGCTAATCTTGTTTCAGGTACGTCGACAACGAAGGCTATCAGGTGTGGAATACTCCGACAAGAACGGGCTAGATTATGGAGTAGGTTGCGGACGTTTACCAGGCTTCCGGTCGGTCTACGCGGACTGCAGCCGTAGGTCGGTAGGATGTTGACGGTGGACAATGACAAAGTCTCTATGTTGTGGACCACCACGTTGGATCGTGGGACACGATAGCCATGCTTCTTAGCATACCAAGCGAAGAAGAATCAATGTGTTTGTCCATCTTTTTAGATTTTGGTCCCGCATGGGAGATGCGTCGGAGTAGAGTACACTTTCTGGTAACCTGCGCAAGAAGCGCTCATGGTCTCTACGGATCTTCTCACTAGTACGTCAAATCTACGACTTTCTGCCTGACCGGAAAGTGGTTTTGTGCTTGAGGTGTCTCAGTCATCGCCTAGCGTGACAATCTGCTGGGGACGGCAACTTCCCTCGGCCAGAGGACTTTGGTGCTTGCTGGCCTTTTGTTGATTCCTATTAGGGGTATAAATATACGATTGGCTCGACGTGAGCGACTTGGAGCTGAACCTGAGTCCAAGATCAGGAAGCTGTCCTTCGACTCCTTAAACCACAGCCAACTCAAGGAACGTGGACACCACGCTCAAAATCGGACCGCTCGCTGACGATGCCCGTCATAAAGAGCCGGGTATATTACATGAGGTTTATCCTCCACGCCTGTGTTGAGCTAGGGGGTGGCTGGAGGACCAATGACCCCGTCGGTGGCTTATATGTGGACGGGCATTTGCCCTTTTCCGTAAGTCTCATGATTCAGATCCAAGGTTCACGTCTTATTCCCAACAAATGCCAGGTGATAGCGCGGAGGCCCACCGTGCATCCCTTAAGCAATGGTGGCATCACACCCCACATGACTGCTCCTGATCATGAAAAAGAAACAAATCAACGCTACGCTCCCTAGGTACCATATGAAAAGTGAGTCTAGAAGAGGCTTTAGAGATACCGCCCTATTATCATGCCGGGGGGGTGGGGCCCGGGGATAGGCGTTCGGTGAACACTTTCTGGGACACGAATCAATAGGGTCTAGACGAGCCATCCCGTAGCAAAAGAACCAGCAGGGGAGACATGCACAACTTGGTTCCGCTAGGGGAGGAAAGGAGAGGCATCCCCGGATGGACGGCTCCGACAGATGGACTGCAGATCAACCCCCAATTATGCTAACGCCCCAAGACCCAATTCCTTCCCGCCCTTGCTAGTCTCGATTTGTCCGTCACCGGAGACGACCCCGTGAGGTGATAGAGCTCATCCAGGCGTTTGATAACGAATACCCACTGGGTCGGGGATGTTCCACGCGCGGGTGTGAAGGATGATTCCGTCCAACTCCTCTGTCAATGGCGTCGGCCGAGGGAAGGCGAAGTAGATATGCTAAACACCACCCTGCAATCGATCTCGTGCGGGTGAGGTCCAATGCGTCAAAGTCCGAATCTATCATCGAGCGTGACAAAGGAACACGTCGATACTCACCGGCGCAGGATGGTTTCCAATCAGGATCCACCTTCCTTGATACACCGTGTCATCGAGATTGGCCAGAAGCGTTCGAATCCGGTGGGCGTCATGAAGTGACGGATCCAGCCATCACTTCACGCGGGGAGTCAGGAGGCATTGGTAGTTCCTCTATTACGGGTCTAAGGGTAATCTCTGGCCCTGGCAGGTGACGCGAGTGTGATTCATTTCCATGCGCTGCGATATAGCGCCGAGATGATGTGAGAGATGACCTCTCGGGTGGTGTTCGTTCTCGTGACAATATGCAAGGTACAGGGATTGTTACCGAACAACAGGAGGGACGCGCCGTTACACGGGATAGAGACGACCAATGATCGGTGCCCGTAACTCCGACATGTGTAATGCGAGGATGCGTCAGATCCTGTGGGCAGGTTACAATACGTGACCTTGCCCAACACATCTGGTATTTTTTAAATGTCCTCCCAGCAACAGGTATTGTAATCAAAGGATCTACGGACACCCACCCAGGGCGGATCCTGCCGCTCGGTAACTACAGAGTATATACCCCATCGACCCAAGCGCCGATCAACAGACCGATCGCCAGAGTTGACCCTCCGTGTTCGGACCCACTCGAGAAGAGAACAAATCAACCAGAGACGCCAGCGCTCGTAAATTAGGTTCACGCGATTCAGCATGTATCGAGTCACCAATACGTAGAGCTGAATCCAGAGCGCCTCCGAGAGACAGGTCCGTAGCCATGCGTCCAGAAATCCCATATGCGACGCAGTGTGGGCCCGGGAGGTCGAGCTGAATGCAAACCGGACAAGGAATCCCCGGCCAGACCAGGCTATAACCAAAGGACATCATCATCCTCGTCGACCCCACGCGAACGTGGCTAGCTCCTGGGCACCCGCGGCACAGGCGAGCCACCGCCCTGCCCTGGAACAACCCCTCCAAGATGCCGTGGGAATTTGTCATCGAATGAAGCAACGGCGACTCCAAAATCCGCGTGGAATCAGACTGGGACATTACCACCGGTAGCTACATGTAGTACGGGAGGTGCCCTGACGGAGGTTTCGATCCGAGAAGTAGCTGTTATTGGCTACCCGTCTCTGGCAAAACTCCTTGACGTCAAGTTATATTATCATTCCACAATATCCGGGGCTAATCCAACGGACGAAGCCAACCGCTACGTCCGATCTGGTCGTGTCGGGATACCTCCTGTGGGCCGTTGGCACGGCCACGCTCGAAGGTACTTTGGTGGTTCACGGTAGCAGCGTTTGATATCAAGGAACGCGGAATATGTAGCCGACCAAAGAGACGGGACTGGAAAAAAGTACCACTAGATCCCACACGTGGACAATATCTCTCCAAAGTTCTTGGCCAGACGCTCATCGCCTATTAATGGGAATTTTAGCCGTTTAGAAGCATGCCTTCGAGGGGTGAGGGCATTTGTCACACCGCACCAGATTAAATGAAGCCACTATGGTTCAAAACACATCCTGCACAGGCTCATACTATTTGCTGACAGTCTGCTAGCCAACTGCATGGTGTGCCTGCACCGAGACAGCCTCAGGTGCCCAGGGCATCTGAGAATTGAGATCTATTCGGGCGGCCGGGTTTTACCTCTGAGACTGCTCCGTCCTCGTCATCCTCGTTTATCAAAGGTTGTGGATCCCCAACGCAGCTGGTACGTCCAGATTTACCATCCCTCTTATTATCAACCACATGAATGGCACAGTGGCAGTCCTTCCATATACAATTCCTTCCGTTCTTTGAGCTTACGTCGCCGGCTTCAGTCCGAACGGGGATCCAGCTCGGCGCCCACAATAATTCGCCTTTCGCCACATCTCCCAAAGCCGGCCATATACACCTGATCGCGCCATAATGGGAGACTATACGGACGAAGACTATACGGACGAAGACCATCGTTTATCATCTGAGAAAAGCCCTACTCTACAGTAAGACCACGCGCTCAACGCCCGATCCTCCACAAGCGCTCCATATAACGATCTTCGTATCATGACCAGCACATGTATTTCCCCCGGGTTTACAAGCCCTCTCCTACGAACCCGATACGCATATCCATGGTGGCCTGACAAGCATGCGAATAAGAAGATCAATGAGAGGGACCGTTGATCGGAAGGAGCGTCTTATCGCGCATTGGAAGCACAGCAACGCTCCGTATAAATACATAAGACAGGTGTACGACGGCTACCACATAGATGTCGGCGTTGCCAGCGCTCGAACACCTTTGCGAAGGGATCGTAATCCGTTACAAGCAGGGCTGACTCTAAATGGTCCGTTTTGCCTCAACACTGCCCGTAAGATGGCGCCCTCTTGTGACTGTGAGTGGCGTTGTTGTTCTCTCACTATGTTCTCTCTCCCGGAAACCGGTATTTCTTAAAACATGGCGAGTAGGTCACCATCCAAGACGCTCTTGTGGATAAGAAGTCGCTTCCAGTACTGACATGTCTCCGTCACAGCATCCTGCACATCTCGAAACAATAGACCTTCCCGAACTCTGCAACCACGGAAATGTCCACATGCTTGACTGCGAAAGCGCATGGTACACAGGGAGAGTGGACACCCAGCGAAGGTTTCCTTTGCCAAATAATCTCACCGAAATCGCCGGATCTTTAATTAGCCATCCCATGATGAAGGATATTTTGTCTGCCGAAGATCTGGGAGAACGTGATCAAGAGGCATGGGGCGACAAATATTGGTCCCAGTTTGCGGGGTCCGGCCTGGACTTCAAGTGTACTTTGTGGTTTCTCGCGTCGTGTACACCAGGCCCGGCACTTACTGGCCCGCACTGAGCTTTTGAGAGGCCAAGTATTCGACCAAAGCTGGAAACACATCGACAACTACACAATTTCCTGGGCAGGCCGAGAGATAACGTGTCCCACTATCTTTCAAATACCCGCAGTGTGGTGGGAAGGTGGGAGCTTCTTTGGCCCAGAAGATCCGCGAGTCGTACTAGAAAATGTGGAAGGCGCTGAGCCAGTCATCGTGTTTAATATGATTCTGAACGCTCCCGGGAACCCACGCGCAATGTGGCTACACAGGCCATTCTCTGATACAACGACCGTGCTCACGATTCGAGGCGAAGAGCGAAAGCCGACGGAGAAGAACTGGGCGCCATTCTTTCACAAAGGCGACGACAGCGGCGGCGATGACGATATGAACAGAGCCCCCTCGACGGACCTTCACTTCGTCTACAGCCTGCATCCTCTGCGAATCGTCAAATGCCGCATTGAGGACGGAGCCTGTGACTGGGTATTCCAGCAGCAAGTTCCCCCCGTGGTAGCCGTATCCCACAATGACCCGCACGGGGAAATGCGGGGCGGAACGAACTTCGCCAGGGTCCCCATACGGGGTATCTCCGGCTTACAGGTGTATGCAGGGTTTCCTCGAACACATCTAAACTTCTGCAATGCCGGCGCGACTTATCGTCCGGAGTTGGTATTACTTGCAGGCTTCAGTACCAGTTTTCACATCGCCTTCGCGAGCGCCGCATTAACTTTCAACCTTTCCCGCGCCGATAATGCCTGCGACGCGGGGAGAATGGTAGTTCCAGGTGGCATTCTCCGCTGGGATTATACACATCGCCAAGATAAGATGGATCTGCTACTCAGTGTCTCTGATGTGGAGAATCGTGTCGTGCAGATTTATGGCCTTTTACGTTTCATCCGCAGAATTCCGTATATTGCGAAGATTGGCCATGACATATCAGTAACCGATGAGGCTCGCTGGAACTTTCCGTGGTCTATTGTCGGCAACGAGATCCTACAATGCTCGGTCGAGGCGGCAGCGAACTCCAGTCGCATTGATGCGGGTGGCGAGAAGGACATCTAGCATAGTATTCCACGCCTGATGTAGCGGTTGTGTTTTCTGAGGTCCTAAATTTGGCAGGTTAACGCACGACGGAATGGCTTCACTGGAAGCAACCTCTCTAACGCCGTTCCTGATATTACGTCTAATGCCATCCCGATTGTGTGAGATTCTACGAATCAGACATACCAGAAAGCCAGCTAAACCCTGAACACCCGCACTTACCCTTCCATTGTCCAACAGTTGATACATACAAGGGCCAAGGGCTCTGTGCTTTCACACGACATATTCCAATACCTGGCAGAATGGTCACATCTACGGAACGATCGATTCCCTCTCATAGATTACCGTGAGAAGATTCCCCTTAACTCTCGTTGTGATGGCTTCCACTTGCCACATAAAAAAGCGCAGTCGGACCTGACGCATCCACTGCATTCACAGCGACGGATGGATGCTGCAGCAGACATCGTACGATATCCTTGCGGCCCTCGAATGCGGCCAGCGTGAGCGGGGTTAAGCCGTGCTCACGAGCCCTGCTATTAACGTCAACGCGAGTTCCCTGCGCTACAAGGAGCTTGACGACTTTGAGATGGCCGGCTGAGACCGACACATGAAGTGGTGATGTCCCAGTTCCGCACGTTTGGTTGACATCAACGCCTTCTTGCTGAAGTAGAATATCCACCATATGTACTCTCCCCGCCCGGCATGCCAGCCACAGAGGGGTGTATTCTCCATAATTCTGAGCATTGAGCCTCACTTCTGGGTGCTGAAGCAGGAGCTTCGCTACTGATGTGGAACCTCTCTCAGAGGCCCATGCCAAAGGTGTGCGGCCACGGTTATCAACAGCATTCACGTCCACACCACGTCGGGCGAGTAAGAGTTGGACTACCTCTGGAAATGGTGAGATAGCGAGGATGTGAAGGGCCGTACTTCCGGCACAATCCGCGGCGTTGCTGTTGATCCCGCTCTCCAGTAGCAGGCAGATAATATAGGTATACTGTATACATTCTTTAGCCCACGAGGGAGACCCTTCTTTGCTGTGCCGGACATTAGCTTCAGTATCTCGGCTGAAACCAGGATGCGCAACCCACAGATAACATAAGTTTTGCACAGCGACGTGAAGAGCTGTTCCATTCCAAACATTTTTTCTGTTGACGTCGATTCTTCTATCTTGTAGTAGACACCTTACCACGGAAGGGTTCCCGTGTCGAACAGCATGATGCAGGGCAGTGTCCCCATTTGCATCCGCAGCATTGACATCGGCCCCATAGTGGTCCACGAAGGCCGTGACGATGTCTGGCAGGTTTTCGACAGCCGCCCAAAACAGCCCCGATGCTCCATTATGCTCTACGTTGTACCGGAAAAGGACTGGTTGAAAACAACCGTGAGTGGCACGACACGTGCGACATAAAGTGTGGAGTTCCGGCTGTTCAAGATACGCCCCAATCATATGAAGGACCTCGAGAGGGAGCCAAAGCAGGGACATCTGTTCCGGTGGCTTTAGCATAATTTCGATATGGGGGAGGGATAAATGGCTTACCTCATCTGGTGTGCGAGGCAGTGACTTATCATAGGATGCTTTCAGGGTGAAATCAGGATGTTCCACATGTATATATGTTATAATGGGTATAGGCAGTTTTCAGAAAGGTGGCTCCTAGGAACGGCCAAAGCGATCCTAGGAGCCAACCACGGGCTCCCGCGATGGACGGGCTTCTGAGGAGCTAGAGCCCTGGCTCACAGGATAAGGCCCAACGATCCCAAAAACGGAGACCATCCCGAGAAAGCGACATGGCCTCTCGGGATTTTCAGATTTACATACATAAGGTGTGGTATGTGGCGCTGGGACACCCATACTCGTCTCAGAAAGCTCTTATATTATCTCCAGTAGTCGACTGTTTGATCTCCACGAACAATCATTGATCCGCCTTCTCTTGCCTGCCAGCGTCCACTGTCAACAACTCTGCACATCAACAACAACTACAGCATGGTATGTGAGCGCGTTTGTACAGTACACATAAGAACTGACAGTACTAATCGGTGCGAACCAGCTGACGTATCCCGATATCTTGTTTAAACTGTCCGTTCCTGAACCGGCGACGGCGAACTTGTCGCCCCTGCAGCAAAAGTTTCAACGAGCCCTGCAATACAATGCTGAACATGACGGAGGCTCTATTCTGTGCTGGGCAGCCGGTCAAGGACGCGTGTCGCTTATGGAAACCTTGCTGGCTCAGTACCATGCCGACGTGAATGTCGTGCATGGAGACAAGACGCCCCTTATCAAAGCGGTCATGAGTGGCGTCCTGGCCGCGGTGGAGCAGGTCTTGTCGCGGAGTGAGCTCGACTTGAATCACGTTAACCAGGGAAATAGGGCTTTGTGGTATAGCACCGCCCAAAAAGACCCAGCAATTGCCCAGCGGCTGCTTCGCCAACCGGGCATAGACATCAACCGTCCGTTGCGGGCCAAAAACGGGAAAATCCTGACCATCTTCAACGAGGCGGTCATCCGCAACAACACGGCGGTTGTCAAGGTCATCCTTGCCGACGAACGAGCAGACCCGAACATCGCCGTAGAGAACATGCGGACACCATTGCTTTGTGCCACTGATCAAGGACATCTGGGAATGGTCAAAATACTGCTGGGAGACCCGAGGGCTGACCCCGTGTGCCGAGATCCTCGTGGATGCAGCCCCCTCCACTATGCGGCAGAGGATGGAGACGTGCAGCTTGTCGACCTCTTCCTCGTGGACGGCCGTATCGATGTGGATGCCCGGAATTATCACGGGTCAACTGCTCTCCACCTCGCAGCCAAGGCTGGACATGTAGGAGTGGTGAACCGACTACTGATGGCAAGCGCAATTGATTATAATGCGAAGAACAGGAAAGGCCGTACGGCGTTATGGAATGCAACTCGTCAGGGTCACGACCAGGTAGCAAGCCGTCTACTGATTGAGGAAGACTTGGAAGTGGATTCCACCGCCACCGGCGAGTCCACGGATCGGTCAACTTCCCTGCATCATGCAGTTGAAGCGAGAGATCTAGGACTGGTCCACCAGCTACTGGCCAAGTCAAGTGCGGACCCCAACATGCCCGATGAAGATGGACGGACACCTCTTTGGTGGGCCGCTGCTGTGGGCGACTTGCTTCTCGTCATGTCTCTTCTGGACGACCCGCGAACACAACCACAGATACGAGATCACAATGGACTGGCGCCGTTGGATATTGCCAGATCTCGCAATCATTACGAAGTTGTCTGCCTCCTGACGAACTGTCGCCATCACTGCCCCTCGGTTATGTTTGCTAACGCGGTAATTCTACTGCTGTTATATCTCCTGGCAGCCGTGGTGAGATGGGCGCTTGCTCGGGGTCACATTTCGGAATGGAGATAATTGCCTGGTTTAGATACAGTACCTACCCTTTTTATCAGACTTCCCAGTATTTTACGTGGGCGCTCAAACCTGTGGATGTTTCTCTCATACTCTGGTCCATATCATAGATACAATATTCATCAGCTTGAGCGCTGAGAGTTGTCAAACCTTACATTTACTGGCTGCTGGATTGCAGGCTGAAACGAACGCACGTAACTATGAAAGACATTCTTGGGAGATTAGGCAGTAGGCGTCGGCTGAGGCTTCATGGTGTTGCAGGTCGCGGAAGTCCGAATATGGTCATTACTATCTTCTAAATACTGGTGGAGAAGCTCGGAGAGCCAATTCCTCCTGGGGTAATCGATGAATTTTGCTGCGTGATATAAAGCAGTAGACCGAGCAGGAATTTCTACATAGGCATGTATCATGCCGTCCTCCCTACGCACGGTACAATAATAGAAGTCAAATCCGTAATGCTTGGTTTGACTCCGTGTACTGAGATGAACTCATAGTTGACCCTTCGTTAACGTCCCGAACAGGATAAGTGGCGCCCCCTCGCTGGTGCCCGGAGGAGAAAATCTGGTACGGCTGAAGCCATGGTTATGGCGGGTGGTTTACCGGGGCAAAGGCCGGCCAACGTGCGTCGAATGGAGGATCTGTGCTGGTGAAATGATGACCAGTTGCTCGGTGGTGCTTGCCACCAGAGCCGCAAGGCACGAACCGGGCAAGAGCATATCGAAGAGAAGTGAGCCAGCTCCACACGTTTAACTACATGACCAGGTGATCTCGATAGAGAGTCAGAAACATGACATAACATGAGAGTGGAAAGGCGCTGTGGTGCCTGTTTGACCAAGTCTATGAGGGCTGGGGGTGGAAGGAAATAACCAGGCATCTTCAATTACGTTGGTGGAGTCCGCTGTCCTCAAGGACCATGTCTCTTGTCCGAACCGTCCGCACCGGTTCTACTTCGATGTCGTCCTTTTGGTCTGTCAGCAGCATTCGCGCTAGGAAAGTAGCCCAGAAGAACTCAGTGTCCAGCACTTTAAGAAATGAGAGTGTCGGGTAGATTGAATCTCAGATACCCGGGTAATCCAAGTCCAACCAAGCATTATCTACCACACCCTTGCCAATTACTCGGGCAAAATTGACAGGTAGAAAACTGCCCAGGATACTGTAACCATTGTTCGCCCTATCTCCTGATGACCGGGTTTATATCGCAAGTGTTATGTACCACAAGCCGTTTTCCCCGTCCAGAAAAGTTGCCCAGGGCTTTGCCTCTTCTTTTGGTTGGTTGTTTCTTGATTTCTTGGTGCATATATCTCCTTTTATCACATTAGATATCGTAGAGGTCACACATGCCACTGCCCAGTCACGTGGGCATCGCGCCAGGCCCCTTGTTTACGATTGAGACTCTGGATAGATTCTTCCTTTCTTTGCGCTATGTCTTACCAAATCCATTAATTAGCTCTCAGATCGCATGATACTATTCATCTGATTGAGACCACGTTATGGATCCTTACATCTCCGTAGAGTTCGATTCAGGAAACTGAAGTACATTTTCGACATAACTCTGTACATGAGCAGTCTCTCCTTTTCCCTTGAGCTATTGGCTATAAACGACTACGGCAATACCAGAGGTTCATCGCGGAGAGTCTTGCAGGGAATCAGACTCTTGCTCGTATCTCTGGATCACGCATCATTTGTGACGCCAAGACTTTCAAATGATTGAGCTGGAACGTCGGGGAGTGGAACCGAAGGCCCCAATTTTTCTTTCCATGCGGATATATAAAAATCGCGCTCATAGCGGTAATGAAGGCACCTGGCGTGCAAATGAGCTCTCTCTTGCTCCAATTGTTGAATCTTATTGACCAATTCAACCCGCTCTTGGTTCAGCTCCTGGATCTTTCGTTCCTTTTCTGCCTCGATCTTTTGCCTGTCCCGATACCTCTGCGTTGCAGCTCTGCTTGCTTGCCGCTTTGCAGCAGAACTTGACGGAACGAACTGCCAAGGCGTTGAATATCCTGACATTGGTGGCCTATGGAAAATCCGTTTAGTATGCTTCACGAGCTATAACTGGGTTCTTACCGTGACAAGGTGAACCGTGACAAGATGATAAATCGTTGGCTGAATCCGTATACACGATTGTAGACTCTCGAGCAGCTGAACCACGAGAGAGCCATAGGCCAGTGTTTGGCCGTTTATATAATTTACTTTATTCACGAGGCTACGAGCCGTTTTCATGCTCCGCGTCATTGGCATAGAGAACATGGGGCAGCGCGCTCTACCGAACTCCGTTTGTTCTAGAGTATACACTGCGACAAGTAATCAGTGGATTGGTTCAGTCATCTTGAGTTCTTATGAACTGAGTAATCACTCCCAGGGTGGCCACGCTCCAGGGAGGCGTAAAGCTCCTGGGAGGGGCTGGCTCATTCCCCTAGTGTACTAATTCCTGGCTCCTGTCACACCCAGCCGATCCCTGCGGCAGCCAGAAAAGCGAAGGCGCCTGAAGTGATAGTCCCCTGGTAAGCTTCGCATTAAGGCACCGGCGGATCAATGCGTCGTTCGCTGGATACATGAGATTCTTGCGGAGCCTGTCCTTTCTTCTGTGGTGGAAGATGCTTTCAGAAATGGTGTAGCCTGAGTAGAGTATATTAATTTTGGATGATGAATGGGCTGATCCCCAGCCTGTGACACAGTAAGATGAGGGCACCCAGCCACCATGTTGGTGAAGGTCCGTAGATGAAGTAAGTCTCGCTAAATTGCCCATGTTACTACCCACCGTGTTTATCTATCCCAGCGTCCTACTGCAAGCAACTAGATGAGGGCCCAGACGACACCCTGACGGGATACAAATACTGCTTCGCTCCCCAGGCCATCGGCCCTAACCTGCAGGATGCCTCCAACGACATCTCCTTGGTACGACAGAGTATCCCACATATCGCAGACTTATTGGTACGGGATATGCGCCGCAATCGCCCTGGGCAGTTGGCTCGTATGGCGTCTCGCCTCCTGCTGTCGCCCACGGGCGATTCCGATTGCACGCAATGCAGATACGGCGACTCCTTGGCTACGCCCTGCCGAG
>MSJE01000306.1:1616-19476 GCA_001931935.1 Aspergillus aff. floccosus IMV 01167
GGAACGAACTGCCAAGGCGTTGAATATCCTGACATTGGTGGCCTATGGAAAATCCGTTTAGTATGCTTCACGAGCTATAACTGGGTTCTTACCGTGACAAGGTGAACCGTGACAAGATGATAAATCGTTGGCTGAATCCGTATACACGATTGTAGACTCTCGAGCAGCTGAACCACGAGAGAGCCATAGGCCAGTGTTTGGCCGTTTATATAATTTACTTTATTCACGAGGCTACGAGCCGTTTTCATGCTCCGCGTCATTGGCATAGAGAACATGGGGCAGCGCGCTCTACCGAACTCCGTTTGTTCTAGAGTATACACTGCGACAAGTAATCAGTGGATTGGTTCAGTCATCTTGAGTTCTTATGAACTGAGTAATCACTCCCAGGGTGGCCACGCTCCAGGGAGGCGTAAAGCTCCTGGGAGGGGCTGGCTCATTCCCCTAGTGTACTAATTCCTGGCTCCTGTCACACCCAGCCGATCCCTGCGGCAGCCAGAAAAGCGAAGGCGCCTGAAGTGATAGTCCCCTGGTAAGCTTCGCATTAAGGCACCGGCGGATCAATGCGTCGTTCGCTGGATACATGAGATTCTTGCGGAGCCTGTCCTTTCTTCTGTGGTGGAAGATGCTTTCAGAAATGGTGTAGCCTGAGTAGAGTATATTAATTTTGGATGATGAATGGGCTGATCCCCAGCCTGTGACACAGTAAGATGAGGGCACCCAGCCACCATGTTGGTGAAGGTCCGTAGATGAAGTAAGTCTCGCTAAATTGCCCATGTTACTACCCACCGTGTTTATCTATCCCAGCGTCCTACTGCAAGCAACTAGATGAGGGCCCAGACGACACCCTGACGGGATACAAATACTGCTTCGCTCCCCAGGCCATCGGCCCTAACCTGCAGGATGCCTCCAACGACATCTCCTTGGTACGACAGAGTATCCCACATATCGCAGACTTATTGGTACGGGATATGCGCCGCAATCGCCCTGGGCAGTTGGCTCGTATGGCGTCTCGCCTCCTGCTGTCGCCCACGGGCGATTCCGATTGCACGCAATGCAGATACGGCGACTCCTTGGCTACGCCCTGCCGAGGCCGTTCGGCCACCTCGACATGGCCACTATCCAACAGGGCTCAGTGGTCGCGCTTCTGCTGACAGTGAACATCCTGCCACTGGTCGTGCGCGCTCAATCCTGGGCCACTGTGCACCGACGCGCCGCCAACCTCGCGGTTATTAATTTCGTTCCGTTGTGGACGGGGTCAACCTTTGGGTGTCCGGCGCATCTAGGCATTGATTGGTTGGCGGTCGCATGGATGCATCGATGGATCGGCCGGATGGACGTCATCCACTCCATCCTCCACGGAGTGATTGCGATCCTGAGTGACGACCAACCGGTGCAAGCCATACGACAGCATTACGTTCCCTTTCTGGTGAGATACCCGCTTCGATTCCTGGAGGCTTAGTCTGCAGTTCCTCGAATATCGATCATCCGTCTAACCAGAAATAGGCAGCATGCTCGATGATCTTGATCGTTCCCGTGACGCTGCATGCGGTGGTTCGCCGTTACCCGCAGCTGGCAATGAAGTGTCACTATCTCTTGGGGACCACCGGACTGGCCGCGATGTCCTACCATGTCTGGATGCGCCGGCCAAAAAGCCTGTGGTGTTTGGTGGCGGCAGCGGCTCTGTGGATCGTCTTGAGTGTGGTCTCCTTGGCTGTTCCCCTAGGAAGACGCTGGGGGCACGCCTGGCCTTCTGTTATCATCTCCCGGCACGATGAGCTTCTCTGTATGGACATCACCGTTCCCTCAGGGTGGAAAGTCGAGCCCGGCCAATACGTGTACCTCTGGCTGCCACAGGCAGGCCTACGAATCGCTAGCCAACTGGCGCTATTTTATGTCCCATCCAGGGAGGTTACGCCGAGGCCCAACGAAACAGGGCCACGGGCGCCTGGACTAGGACACCGGTCCGGTCAGCACGCACAGATCGATGCATCTGCACACTCTGCCGGTCACGAGGACACGTTGAGTGAGGCAGAGACATTAGTACCAAACGACGCATCGCGCCGCTCTGCCGACAAGGCGAGGAGGAATGGAGACAGGCGGGATCAGTGGGAAACGCGATGCAGCCGTACACACTACCAGTCAGCGGCATGTATTGAGAGGGAGGACCTCGTGGAATCCTGCGAGGGGCCACCGAACACTACGTGCGCTGGCCCGCCCGCAGTCTTCAGCCCTGGCGACAGCGCTCTACGATGCCCAGCATCTCCACAATATTCGACGCAGCACGCTCGTGCTGGCACCGTACGGGCGACCGCCGGATCTGGCCCCCTTCGAGATCGTGCTACTGATCGTTGAGGATATCGGGATTGCGCGCGTCTTCTCGCTCATCCAGACCCTGGTCCACGCTAGTGAACAACATCGCGCCATGGTACGGAAGCTCATCTTCGTCTGGCAAATGGAAGACCTAGGTACCGCGCGTCGCAGCAACGCATCCTGTCTCCCCAATCGGTGAGTTGAGCTAACATGGGTCTAGACAATCGTCGGTGGGTGAACATGCGGCGCCAAAGAAACCGTCACCCCTGTCCTACTCGACTGCCTAAATCTAAGAGTACCACGACAGACTCTGCACAAAGAGACTGGAGAAGCGTTCGGCGATATCTCCACCATGCTAGCAGGGAATAGGGAAACCAGCCACGTGAAAGCGCCATTGGACTTTGCAGAAGTCTCTCAAAGGTTTTGTAGCCGCGGACCAAGGGGCCCGCAAGAACAGAACCGAGGCGAAATGGCCCACACAGGCCCCCAGGCGAGGCTTAAAGTTCGCCCATAAGAAACGGGACTATGTACGATACGAACACTAAGGCAGAGATATAGTTGTAGTAGCCTGCATATCCCTCACGCGAGGAGTCAATGAGATCAGTCAGTCAGTCATGCCGAGGGTGTATCCCTCTTGCATTAAAAGGCGTCTTTACGGGGTTGTGGGTGTTATGTGGCAAATGTAAGTAACTGGATTAAATAAAGGATCAACCGTCTAAAGGTTAAGGACAGTGTTTATTATCTCCACCACAGCCAGTCCAATACGCTCTATCCTTCCTCGAAGTGGCCTTACGAAGTCTCTTGTTCGTCGTCTTCTCCTTCTCGAAGGCTTCGAGGATGATATTTCTGCCGTCTTCATGAAGCTTGTATTTTCCAGCTCGGATCTCAGCCTCCGTCGCCCATGCAAGGTTCTCTTGTTCTTTGGCAATTCCTTCCATCTGACTTGTTCGGCTGGACGCACGTCCACAGTCCGCCGGGAGAATGTCCTCATCTGACTCCAAGACGTTAATGATGTAAGGGAACTCGACCCACTCTAGCTGCTCACTGTGTGTTGACTGGCTCCATTGTTTCACGGGGAGTGTGTGAACGATCTTGGAAAAGTGGAGGCCAGTGCTTTTCGTCACTTCGCGCTTGACAGCCTCTTGCAGAGTTGCATCTCCGCTTTCAATCCATCCGCCTGGGCCAATGTCCCAATATCCCTCTTTGCTATCGTCCGGGGCACGTTGGAGGAGAAGCGCGCGGAGCTCAAGCATCTCACCAGTTTTCCCGCCTCCTGTTCTGGGCCAAGCAAAGATGACAGCGCTGACCCGGATCCTGTACACTCGACCGTGGATTGCGTACAAGTCTTGTGCATCGGTGATACGGAATGTCGAAAGCAGTGCGTTGCAGTCGACATCGAAAGGCACTTGCGGTTTGTTTACCCAGCGAAGCGCATTGTTGACTGCTTCCAATGGACGATCCTTGTATTGCAAAAGATAGTTTTGAACATCTGCTGCAGCGTACCGATCAGAAGGGACGTTCTCGGCGAACATAGTCGCTAGATGTGCGATATATTGGGACGTCCATTTGGGGCAATCTGGCAAGGAGTTTGGTATCATCCGTCCACAAGAGTCCAGATCACTCATGTCTTGCGCCGATGCAGGCTCCATGAAGAACATGAGGAAATGTTCTTGAAGAGCCAGAGAGCCTGCATAGCTAAATTCAACCGTCACATCAATGCGCCCTGGGCGAATGAGAGCGGCATCCAGCTTCTCGATGGCGTTGGTGGTCATGATCAAGATGCGGCCTTGCCGGGCGTTCAGGCCATCGATAACGTTTAGTACGTCAGAGAGACTGAGCCCGTTGGGGTGTTGTTTGCCATTGTCCACCTCCATCTCGCTATCCTGTTCATTGTGCTCTGCATCCTCGCAGGTCTGGCGCATGCTGTTGCCGATCCTGCGCTTCGGAAGCCCGGCCTGGTCCACGTCTTCGAAAACGACGATACAGAATTTCGGAAGAGATCGAAAGAGAGCTGTGAGACCATTCTCATCCAGACCATTGGCACAAAGACTAACGGTGTAGATATCTAGATTGAAAAAGCTAGCAAGCACAAGGCACATGGTTGATTTACCTGTACCGGGAGGGCCGTGGAAGAGATAGCCGCGTCGATATGGAATGCCACGCTTCTCGTACCATTTGCGGGTCTGGGTTTTGAGGTAGCGCTCAATGTCTTTGACAATTTTTGTTTTGCGTTCATGGTCAAAAATAAGGGTCGATAACTCCCTAGGTTGATTTGGCGCACCGGGGCCCCACTCGAAATCACAAATCCCCTTGACGCCCCTCCGAATCTTAATGCGGTTGTCCTGGTCAAACGCAGCCTGCTGCATTTCGGCTACGAGCCTTACCAGGACGGGGAAGTTCCATGGAGCAGCATAGAATTTTAACGTCTCCATGCTAGCGGCCCAAGGGCCGTTGGTAGACCCGGAAGGGTAACGGAACAGAAAGATCCGGCATCCGTTGTACGTGAAACCGTGATAACGCGAAGGTACCGGGGTATATCGAACTTTTTGCATGTTGTGATATCTCCTCGTAAGTGAAGGATTGGAAGGGTCGTCGTCGAATGGTGCTCGGTCCGACTCTGGGTGGTCATCGGCGTTGTCTGGATCATCCCAGGGAAAGTGCATCTTCGTCTCGGCAACGGCTCTCCGTGAGCCAGTGAGCTCGGGATGGTTAGAAATCCAGCGCATGGCATCATTGTACAGGTCACCATGAGACTTGATTTGGATCAATGCTGCGTGAGAGAAAGAAACGCTTCGCAACGGCTCCAGAAAGCGTTGGCGGCGTACATCCAGCAAGCGAATAACGCGGTGACAATAAACAGGTATGACGAAATATCAATGCGGAAATAATAGGAGCAAAGATGGGTGAGGAATTTATAGCCAGGGAGGAATGATTCGAGCAGCGCCTCGACTGGCAGCTGGTCGGATGTAAGGTTAGGAGAGCCCATTCTGAACATGTCCTTTGAAGACGATTGAAGTTCATGAGCTGACTGGGAATAATGTGCGCCTTATAAACCTCAGCAGTGAACTACGGACCTCTCTATCTGGACTGCACATGGGTACCTACTTCAACAAGGCTCGAGTTCCTCGCGCCGTCATGTGCGGAATCCGTTGTGACTATTTTGCGTGTGGCTTGCATTAGATCACTCGCCTGAGCTCCCCGTTTCCAGCCTTGTGCGAACAGTTTCACTATTGACCCGCATGGGCAGCTCGTCCAAACTATTCGTCCTTAGGGGCCAACACACGTACTCACGCTACAGGCCTTCGCCACTCAATCCAACGTGTAGCCAGGCCGAGGCCCCGTTACCGTACACCGATGTATTTGAGATAAAGTGGATACCGGCAAACACGGGTACTTCTGTCAACAGACCACGGGCAGCAAAGCGACACGGTCGAGTATCACAGACAAACGCGTCATGGTGGCCGAACGCCATCGATGGGCTCGCCTGCAGTCTATGCGCTGGATCTGAGCCAGATACGTCTCCCACGTCCTTCCATTCGCCTCAAGCCCTAGGCGGCTTCTCGTACCGGCCACTCACTATCTACCTATCCTTGGGTTCAGTACGTGTATACATCAATCGAATCTAGAACATGGGCGCCTACGACGGCACATTAGACGCTGATCACTATGAGGCTGACATTTGATACGTGCCCTCACATGGAAGGGGAAGATAGTGGAGCTAGCTACATCTCTGCGCTTATCAAGAACGGGAAAGCCGATTCTCACCCTCCAACATAGAATCTACCGTGCTCTGATGGTATGACATGGTTTCCCATAGAGCGACTGATATCCGAATTGCAAGGCAATATAAGTAACACCATTGCTCTGCACTGTTCAGCCGAGGCAGCTCAACAAGACATGGGCAGACGCTCTCTCAGCTCATCTACTGGTCCAGCAATGTGCCCTCTATCTGCATACGTCTTCACGAAGTTGTACCTATTGGGAATCAGCAATAGTACTTTAGCGCCCTGATAGGACTCACACAAATTCAGAACAGCCAAGTGATCTTGTATCCGGATATTCTGTGGCGCATAGGCTCTATGCGACGTCGCTCATGGATGGACATGAAGGCCGGGGTTCGAACTTTAGAACGGCAGACGGTGGGTTGCTAGCTACGGCCAAGCCACCCTGACGCCATTTTAAGTCATATCCCCTAGGTTTTGACGCAGTGACTTCCTCTCCGCCGTATCTGAAGACGATAGTGCAGTGATTCTGGCTCATCGCAAACCTCCAGTTGCTCGCAAATCCTTCTTCTGGCTGGGTGCGAACAGCTTCCATTGATGAAGATCTGCATATTTCGATACAGTGAATAGGGACTTCGGTTCGCAGACGGAAGCAAATTCCAGAGTGCCCGTTGGCCATGGGGAATTGAAAGGCGTTCTAGGAGACAGAGGACGAGCTGCGCTCCTGTATGCTCCTTGGTGTGAAACGGGACCGGGAATATGACGGACTCATAGAAGCGTGCCAGGAGCTCTACGAGATTGGTGAAAAGACGCAATGGCCGTTATGTCCAACGATGCTGGTGCCGTTTGGCTCTGAACGCATTCTGGACCAGAGCGGAATGGTTATAGTCCATCCATTCGTGGGAACGAGGGCCTTCGCCACGCGGTCCGCACACATACACTCGCTCAGTATCAGCAGCAGGGAAACTGTAGGTGGCTGCACACTCCGCTCTGCACCTGACCTTCTTTTGGTCGATCCGTATATTTCGTACGGTTAAATATGTTGGAAGGTGGAGACTGTGTCAGACACGGCACGCAAGTTCAGAAACCTCCGCCCGTTCTGGAGAATGTGGTACTCCTCGCGAATTTTTGCCTTTTGTAACCCCTGAGCCACAGGGAAGGGGCGAGGTTTCCCATGCGGGGCAAGGTGCTACGTCCATAAAGGGCCTCTGCCGTTCCCAGAGCCACGACGGACTATGGCTCTCTAACTCATTCTCATTGCATTCCGAATAATGGACAAAGTGCGTCCAACGGTCAAGGTTGGTTCGTTGATTGTACTCGGGCTTTCTATAAGGCTAACAGGAGCAGCTCCTGATTCCACTGCATCGCTCCATCCTTCGCGCTGGCGCCCAGCCAGCCTTGCAGGCCATACAGGCACGATGGCTCAGCGAGATTTGGTTGGAGTTCGACGATATTGTGACATTCCTAGGGCCTAATGCCCAATCGCTTGTCAGCATATTTGATGATCTCCTGACAGGCAAATTCCGCGAAACCGACATTGTCCGGCTTCACCACCACCAAATATCGGAGCACTACGTCAATTATTCCTTGGATGAACTCACCGACGACGCCCTCCTCATCTTGAGCCTGGTTACCTGGCACTTCGACGGTTTGTTACACAACTCGTCGAAGGCACCCCTGCTCTCTCTATGCCTTCTGCGGCATTTCATCATATCGAGCAACGACGAGGAACTATGCAAAATCTTACGGGACAGGTATAATCAGACCTCACGCCAGAATCTATCGTTGGAGGCTTTTACAGCAAAGTTCAAGATCCTTGTTTGTCTGCTTAGGGATAAACTTCTCCGTTTTTTTGATCGTCCCTGTTAGGGGAAATACGATGTTCCACTTATTGTACCATATCTCTGGCAAGCAGGAGGCACATGGTGATGGATGGCCGTGATCCGATATACTCAGTGTTGAATTTCAGTGTTCTCCCAGTAGTGATCGACCCCAGTCCGCGTAGGTTGAGAAAAAGCGAAGCGGATGTTCTGTCATACCCTTCCTTCCGCCCAAGTGCTTCTGTCTGGTGCTCGCACCATCATCCCTACATGGCACAGGTATTCGACTAGTCTATGCCTTCCAGCGCAGGATGGTTGCCCAAGTGGAGTCCTCCATTCGTGGTGCCGCTGTCCAGGGGGTTTGATCAAGATACTTTCCATCATGGTGGACATCGTAGATGATAGTGGCGTCCAGGATCCACAGGTAATTCAACTATTACTTCTCGACACAGATCCTAGGGAGTCGGTGAGAGGTTGCCATTCCCTCGACTAATCATAATCGCCTTGTTTATGATTGCCGCCGCGGGTAATGCATGTCCCCTCACAAGTGATGCAGCTCAGGGATGGTCACAAAAATAAGTTCCCCGCGTCAGCATTGGTTCTCATGATAAGACGCACGGCACAATCATTGTTGCCGAACGGACGAGTCCGAACGTACCGTTTCGCCGGGGTGGAGGTGACCAGCGATCGGTTGTCGTAAGTTTTGTTTGTGAGGAAGGCGTCCGATGTTCTCAGATACGATGCCGAATTTTCAAAACGCACTTGAAAATTTTGTAAACGGAGTTCAGCCGTAAATACTGTAATCAAACGGCCCAGCAGGCAGCCCAGTGCTTCTGTCCGTTGACTCGTGATTTGTTCAGAGGATCCACCTCGGGTAAAATGTATAATGGGGAGCAAGGTACTGCCATAGGCCTTGTTGGTTGTTATTCCATCGAGGTCCAGCTAGCTATCTCGGGATTTGAGGATCCAGTTGACTTACGCCACTGGCGTGGTTAGGCTTGAAGCAGCCATTGACCCGGCCGACCCGACCTACCGTAAAGAGTGGTAAATCCAAATTATGGTCCGGCCAAACCTCATTGACGAGACAATTGGATTCGGTCTGCTGCGTTTCGGTTTCTTAGCTTCCAAGGATCACGATCCATGACAACCGGTCCTCGCTCACTAGGCTCGGGGACGTCAAGATTCCAAATCAGGGGTTCGATGGTGGCTGCTGCGCCCAGGTTGTGGACAGACGAATAGCCCGTTCGTCCAAAGCAATCTCGGCCAGTCATGGTGTCTTGCAGACAGAAAGTAGCTCAAACGTTGCTCTGACACCCGTCATTCATGAGGTAAAGTCGTCTTCCATCATCTACATCCGTCCTCTTTTCTTCTCTACTCCAACCAACCGCAGCTTTCGCCCCTGACTCTCATTCATTGTACAATCAGGGTCCCGGTGTTCCCATCCAGTTTGACGGTTCGTGTCGCCATTCTCTGTTCACTTCTTTCCACTCTGATCACTCCAGGAACCTCGCTTTTGTCACCCTCCGTTCAGTGCCTGTTCCAGACGCGGTCACTAGCTGTGCTGCCGCCCTGGGTATCCGGATACATCGTTTGATCGCTCCTTCGTGGGTTGCTGTCCACTACTATCGGCTAGTAGTGAGACCTGGATCGATACTCCTTCTCGTGGGGGCAGTTAGTTGACGAGGGACTCGGAAGGACGGTGCTGGATATCAGTGCCACTTCATAGGATTCCTGTCAATCCCACAAACTTGGAGGATGTTCCTGGGCAAGTGTCTCTAGGAGGCTTCTTTCCTGTCGCCGCACATTGCAGTTTAAGTCTGTATCTGACAGCCAACCGCTAGTATCCGGCCCCCTTACCAGATCCAGAGCATCGCAGCTCAACCAGATTGGCAGACTGGCACCGGTGAACATCTTCCGAGAACGCTTCTTGGAAAAGCGGAAAATCATCTGACTCGCATACGCCTGTTACTACTTGACATCGGACTAAAACGACGCGCCCCATCCAACATCTCACGCCAGACAGCCTACGCTCCGTGTCAACCACCGACTTATCATTGAACAACGTACCGCCCTGATCTATTGTCGACAGACATTATCCTATTCTGTCACTCGCCTGGACTCTACAGGCGCCTTCGTGCCCTAGAGCACCATGGTTGTTAGCGCTTCTGTCTTCAGGACGGAGGCTGGGAAGAGGCGTTCTTCCTCTTTTCGAGATGACCAAGCGGGAGGAAAATCCGCTCCCGTAAGTAATGACGACGGTCCTCATTCCATCGGCGACTAACTCACCCGGACAGCCCATGGCGACGGCAATGGGTGTCACATCAGAACTCCCTCTCACGCACTATGCCTTGATCTACGTGGACAATATGGGCAAGCTCAGGGTGTCGGAGTCGGCGTCTATTTACGATCAACACCACACTCTTTTCACTTCCGATATGCGTCAAAAGTTCCTGAAGATCCTTGGACCCAAGATCGGATACCACAAGCCGCTCATTCGCGGTATGTGCTCGGGCATTGGCCTTCTTCAGGAAAGCGTATATTAACCATTTCCTATAGAACCCTCTGGCGTCGGTTCTTATCCTTATGGTTATGGGAACCATAAAGATTTCTCCCGCCAGGTCACAAGACCCAAGCGGCGCATTCCGGACTCTGAAATCGTCAAAGGGTTCTCACTGTCTCCGTCCGCCATCATGGTCGGCATCGAGATCGGAGACACCGAGAAGGTTCTTGAGTACTACGAAAATGCTTTCAAGGACTTCCAACAACTGAACTGCCGCCAGATCGCCAAGGCTTTCATCAAGTTTATTGAGCCGCGCAAGCAGGTGAATCATCCGTACAATGGCAACGTCCGTGCTGGAGTTGCTCCGGGTAAGAAGGGAGACCCGGAAAAGACCAAGCCAGAGTGGTGGCCCACTGGTGTCGTCCACAGGGAGCCGGACCACCTTCGCAAAGAACGTAAGGCAGCTCCCCTGTCCTGCTATGGTTAGCACAATAGCTGACGTCCACAGAACGCATTCGCCTCCTGATCCACATTGTTCGGAAGCTGGGAGTATTTGGCGTCACCTCTGATAAGCTCCAGGAAGTTGCCTACTACTCCAAGAGACAACTGAGACCCCCAACCAAGATCGAGGTCCTGGGCGAGATCTTCAAGGTGCGACGAATGGAGGAGAGGTACGAAAGGGGTGAAATTGGTAGGTGGTTCTAGCTTGTGCCTGAACCAATCTTCAAACCGTCACTCATACATGACCAGACGCGACCACGATGGTCTATGTTCTGAACCGGGCCAACCCGAAGGGTGATAAGGACCCCGGCTCTGTCAGCGAACCCGAACAAAAGGTGGACGCCGAGGAATTGGAAGACGTGGATGAGGGCTTCCTGACCCCGGCACTATCCGCCCAACGCACTCAGACTTCGTTTGCATCTATTGACATGACCGTGGGTGCTAGCCACCCAATGCATCTCAGCGGTGACAGAGACCAGGATTTCCCGTTGCCTGAATTCCTAAGCTTCGAAAAGCATCCCAATTTGGATCGCACATACTACCCGGCCACTGCCGACCACTCGGATGATTATGGCTACGGTCAGCTACAATCTCCTGTGACTTCAACAGTGGTCAGCCCGAGTGACCAAACCGGCTCTTTCGAATACCTGACTCCAACCCCATTCACACCACCCATGACGGCGGAACAGGTGAGTGGCCACCATCCACCAGCGATGTCGCTACAGCATGCTATCAGCCACTACGGTTCTTCGGCCCCATGCTACCAAAATATCTTCAGCACGATAAATTATGGCGCCGATGCACATCCATCTCTCACTCACCCTGCGATGTCATATCCGGTGGCAATTCCTTCCGCCTTATATGCTAGGGACATGTCTCACGGTTTGCCGGACACTGTGCACCGCACAGCAACATCCTCTCGCCCAGGGCCCTATACGGCAATGGCTGAGAGGACGTAACGTTTTATCTTTCTGATTATTCTGAAGTTCTTTTATGAGGGTCATGTATCCTTTATACGGACAATCGATGGGTCTTAACGTTTGCGACTTCTTGTACGACTGAATTTGACTACTCATGTGAGTTTGTCTGATTTTGTCTTCATTTCTGCAGTTTATATTTCTGGTCTTACATATATCTCGCCATTTATCAATTTTGTACCTTATGGTCTTCATGTTATGGTTGTGCGACAGATGCTGGGGAAAGACCAGGGCGCCTTGGATTTAGACTCTCAGCTTGATGGAGTCTGGAGCCAAAGGCGTTTGGGGAGAAATGATGGAGGATACCCAGTGGTCTGCTCCGCAGCAGCAATGGACGTTATGTCCAAAGAAGCGGGCGTATCAGACATGGCACCATATCCTTCGTAGCGTGGTCGATGTCCGGTTCCGTGGCCAACATCGTCAAGTCCCGTTCGTTGTCGGTGTGTACCCAATTGACGAGGCCTATAGCGTTCGGTATAAGACGAGAGCACGGAAATATACAAATCCCAAAATCTTCGACTCAAATTTATGTTCATCTATAGAAAACACTGTGCCATGGGCCGAGGAGAAGATAGCGAATGAGGCATCTGAGGAACAAGTGCCGACAAAGGTCAATCACAACACCGCGTTTGAATCCTGGGAAGAACCATCACGAACGCCCTCATCTGGCAGATGGGCACTGAGTTCAAATGCCAGCGACGTCAGCCAAAGGCCCTCTCCTGGGCCGCCATGAGGAGGCACACAAAAGGCCCGTGGATGCTAAACTCAGTGAAAGAACGATGTCGGGTGGTGGAAACACCGATGCGAGTCGCAGCGGTCATAATAATGAGCAACATCTCCGTTCGCGAATCGGGCGTCGGCTGAGTCTTCTTGCTGGTGTGTCCGCCATAAATGTCCTTCCGGAAGTAGACTCTGAATTCACATAGAGTGGAGAGGGCATCTAGATAGTGTCTGGCAGCGAGATACGCGTCGACAATCGCTAACAAGAGACGTTGGGCTCCGCTAAGGCGACACTCTTGTGTTGCTTGGCTTCCCCTTCTTGGGACCTGAGGGCTGTTGCGGGTTCCGTCTGGTCGCAATGGACATCAGCCGGTCGATCGATCCTCATACCTCAGTAGAGAAGAATGAAGCAGATGGTCTTGTGGCCACAGCAAACAGGCATGCGTCAGAAGGTGCGAGTTATGTACGTTTGCCCGTGAAGAATGGTGTGGGTGACCCCACGAAACCTCTGTCTGGAGGAATGATGTCTTTGATGTGATGGATACGTGATACTTCTGAGATCCACGCCTTATTAACCAGAATAAGCTAGAAGATAGAGACGCTGGATTTGAATGGAAGCCAACTCCATTTCCCAAAGAACAACGCCGGTAGAGGTTCCGAGCAACGCAGAGCGGATCGAGACAGAGATAAACCACCCTACACGCGTTATCGTTCACGCATGGCGTGGAGCTCGGTGATTCGCCATCAATACGTGTTCCTTTTTGCACGTGGTAGAACAAGCCAATCAAGAGCCGTCCTAATCATACGTATAAGACGGGGTTCCCGGAGGGCCTCCGAATATCTTTTCGTATATCTCGGTCAGGATACGTGCATCGGCTCGCAATGTAGGAGAGATATAGTGACTTTGTAGCAGGAAGTGGATCGTCCGCTGGAGGAGCCGTTGGAGGTCATCGCGGTCCACCAGTTCTGATAAGTGTGACTTGTAGGTGGCCGATAAAACCAGCATGTTGCCAAACTGCCTGCGTGCAATTAGCCTGGGTAGACTCGCCGAGTACGGAATCAGCATACGCATGAGCTGTCCCGAATATGTTGGTCAACACCGGTCGGCCTTCGATGCCATCAAAAGCCTCCGTACTCTGAATGGCGGAGTCGATGCAGATTTCGCACGCGCGCCGCAGGTCCGCCCTGAGCTCCCGGCACATACTCTGACCCGGACTTCCGGACTGATCGAGGGGCGGCGGGCTTCCCGCGCTGCTGGTATCACTTTGGCTACAGGTCATTGACGGAGAGGTCTGGTGAAACTTCGAGCCAGATGTCACGACACGAGCAGCTGGTGCAGCCGAGGAGTCGTTCGACGCTAGCGGGGCCGTCGGCTGTCCCGTGACGTGGAGTGCGTGATACAAGAGGGGCCGATGAATGATATAGCGAGCACCATAGTACTTAGCCCGCAGACGCGCGACGTTGATATCTCCGGACGGGGGGTCGCTGTCTTCCCACTTCATGAAATCGGGGAGGCTATTCCGCCATAGCTCCAGATTCTCGCTCAAGGCCTTCTGCACGCTGGATGACCAACGGGTCTGGCCTTGTTCTGTCGGAGACGTTAGCCACGTCGTTTTAGCCTCGATCTTTGCGGCAGAGCTCACTTCCAACTTTGTGGAGACTGGTATGAACGCGGTTGAGAATCTTCCGGAGGTGAATCTGCGCCGAGTAGAAGAACATCACCATCGTACTAGGTGCGGTGATCTCGTTGGGCAGTCTGAGGAATCGACCTTCTGGGAGGCCAATGCGCGCTTCAGACCGCGAGATCCCGCTCGCAGGGAGATCCAACTCGGCCAGGATATCACTTGACGGGATATTAGTCCTTCCTCGCAGTCAGACCAACCCGAGCTGAGCTCACCTTTCTAACTGGAGACAGGTCCAGTACGCAAACTTATACAGGTCCTTCACAGGACCCTCGTGCATCTCCTCATACCGTTTACTACACACGTTAGTCCTTTATTCAGCAATCGCGTCGCGCGTAGAACATACGATCGAACCAGGACTTGACAGGCACGGGCAGCCTGGGCGATCCATCCATGGCTTTGGAACGGATGAGCCAGTTGGCCAGCATAAAGGCCCGCAAGTAAGGCCGCCTGGACATGGGGCAGACCGTTTGCGCCCTGGAGGTTTCCGAGAATGCCTGAGGCATAGGCATACAACGCCAGTCCTGGAATAACATCAAGGTTCCGAAGGCTGTCATCTCTGTGGTATGCGGGAGAAAGCACTACAGGCGATGCAGGAGGCTCCGGCAGCTGAGGGATATTTTGTCTCCGAAAATCCACTATATACTCCATGATGGGGCCAGGGATAGGTCGGTCTCTTACTTCGCAGATACATCCCAGCGCAAGGACTAGTAGGACGATGGCGTTGTCAATCGTCTTTTCAACAACCTTTGACCCCGCCTCGGACTGGACGGCGTCTAGGGTGCCCGCATCCCTTCCTGCGCCTTGAGTGCGCCAGGACCGCTTTCGTTTAACACCACGGGGCATTTCGTCCCAAACGCCGACACAGTATGTCGTGATGAATGACGTGATACTCTGGTCTAACCAGTTCTGGTCAAGGAATGGATGGAGCCTATGCATGTGCTCCATATAGCTTTGATGGTACCGACGTATCGTCGTCGCTGTGGCTGTCACCCGACCTGCGTCGTCAAGTTCTACTTGGAACCTGGCATCATCAAGCTCGACTTGCGGCTGCTGATTGATCGCGACCCATGACCTGCTGGGATAAGGGTGGTGCATAGAATCTCCCTCCACAACGGCGCTCGGGTTGGTGGCTCGCATCGGTACCACCGGATCCTCACTCGAGTCGTCGCCCTCCCCACGTCCGTATACGCGAATGAGACCGCGCTTTTCTTCCAGTATCATGACATAGTGTTCATTGTACCTTTTCGGCTCGAGTATCTTCTTGATCGAAGGCCACGAAAGCAACTTGTGAGCGGCCGTGGTGTGCTTTACCGGGATGGTCAGCTCCCCGTCCTCTCCGGCGATGGAGCACTGGCTGTCGTTGTGGATTCCGTTCACGCCGTGCTCTAAAATCTCCGCACCGACTTCGTCCTTGGGGGGTTTGGTGTACTGGAACGCCTCGGCGGGATCTTCCTTGAGGATGTGTTGGAGAGTCCGCTTCGGCGGTTCTTTAGGCGCGAGGAGGATATGCTCGTGCTTATAAGCACTATTGGCCAGTTGGTTTATCTGGAGGCCGTTGTCGACCTGAACGTATTGTAACTGGGATAGTTTCTCTTCCAGTCGATCCTCCAGTTGCTGCATTCGATCAAGGAGCAGCTGCGTGGTTTTCTCTTGTCTATCGGTATGTTAGCACGATAGAGCGGACCATGAAAAATGGGAAGACAAACTTGTGCGGAGGGATTTCTTTGTAGACACAGATCAGGTTGTTCTCTTTGCAGTGACTGCATGCGGGTCGTCGTTCGTCACATTTGGCTTTTCGCCGTCGACATTGGTCGCATGCCTGGTCCCAAACAATACAAGTCAGTCAATGCGCCTGAGGGCTAGATCCGCCAATTTACCTGTTGCGCGCGCGCCGCTTTGTGTTGCTGACGGATACCAAAGATATGTTGGTCGAAATGAACCCAGGCGTAGGGTGCGGGCGCACGTGAGAGATGCGATGGGACCGTCGCCGAAAAATGGGTGGGCGGAACCGACGGGGGCGGAGCGTCGCCGCTACTGTGCGCCTCTTGGGATGAGAACGGCATGCGGCCGCGATACTCCGGAAGCGCAGAATGAGGCGATGGCTCATGAAAAGTCCCATTCTTGGGCAGGTGTGCGGGATGAGACGGATGCGCCACGGCAGCTGTGTGCGCGGTTGACATGGCATGAGGAGGCGGGACATAAAGTAGTTCCACCCCAAGTGATTTTGGGGGTGAGTCCACAGCTAGGGGCGGATGCGCCTCTGAAGCTGGCTCAGACGGGTCGGGCAGTCTCTGCTGAGCGGCTGGAGGAACCCGGGGCTGTTCCCTGTACACAGGATGGTACGGCAATAGTGGCTGGTCCTGCCTATAATTCTGGTTATGTCGGGATGGAGGCAATGCAGGCTCGCGAGTCTCCGGGGCCAGTCGATGGCTTCCTTTCGTGGCATCATTGTAGTGAGGACATGTTGGATATGGCCAACATGTAGGATCAGATATCCCCCGGGGGAAACTGGCCAAGCCTGTGAACGCTTCCGTGTGCTGCACTGAGCTGGCTGTCATCTTATAAGTATCGTCTGGCACACCAGTGTATTATGGTGTGTTGGAAGAAATCGAAAGTTGGACGCCTGTTGTGATGGTATTCGCGTACTTCTATATACTCGGGCGCAGACGACACGACTCTCACTACTCCAAGGAGCTTCATGTCATGCCAAAGGGGCTGTGACTCTCGTGAGAGCCCGGGTAATGGAAAGTGTTTGTTATCGAATCAATCAGAGGATGCGCAAACATCAATGACAAGGGCATGTTGATCTAGGGAATGGGGCAGCGATGAGAAGAATGGGAGACGTGAGAGACATACATTTGACACGGTAACGTGACTGGGGGATAATGATGTAGCCGCTGCATGCATGGTGTATCTGCGCGCAATTTGTTATGGAGAACCGTGTCAGTGCGTCTGGAGTCAGCCAAGAATAGCCTGGACTATCTAGCTTAGTGGAAAAGAGAGCGAGTTGTTTCCTACTGGAATCTCGATGTGATTCCTACTCCTCCCAGTCCGTGTGGAACTGGCTTCTGGTATCAACGCGAAATTACCACATATATTGCAGTGATTTACAGTTACATCGTATTACTGAGGGGAGTACACGGGGGTGGAGAGGAGTTAGAGGACCGACGGTTGATCATTTGTTGGCACTTGGTCGTTATAGCTTTCTGTTCACGCGTTGCATTGAAGTTGAGTGTTATCAATGCACACGCTGCGGCAGTGCCTCTCATTGTGAGGCCCAGTCCGCATCTATGTTCTGATGCTCACCGGTGGGGGCGAAACTTACCGATGTACAGAAACCTGTTGTTTCACGGTGTATACTTATCGTTCTGCGGGACAGGCAGAAAGAATTTTCAAAATGAAAAAAAACTGTTACGGTACGTATTTCCTTGAGAAATAGAAATGTCTCACTTTCACGGCACGACCTTCTCCACTCTAAGCCTTAAAAAAAGAGGTCCGTGCGAACAAAACTATACTTAACTGGCACTTCCTGGGTTTCACGGCCCGCTCTGTTGGCATCCACTTTCCTGGCATCCCTTGCCAGCGCCCACTTTCCTGGCATTCAGTGCCAACGCCCACTTTCCTG
>MSJE01000308.1:0-193008 GCA_001931935.1 Aspergillus aff. floccosus IMV 01167
ATGGGTTCTATAGGCCTTGTACGAACCAGTAGCTGGAGCTCGGCAGGACCTCGCTTCTGCCGCCGCACGCCGCCTTCTCACCCAATTTGTTGACATCTGACCGCTACTTGACTTCCTGTTCTTTAGCTATTCCTTCTTGTTCATACGGCACGCTTAGATAGGAAGATCCATCTCTGTTCGTCTCATAACATTTTAGATAATTTAAATTTAAAGGTTTCTATAGATTCTTTATATAAATAAGTAACTTTTATTCCTAGATCAACGCGATTTTAATAAGATTTATAATATTAATTATAGAGATTTTTTAAGGCTTTCTTAGGAGGCAGTAGTTAATAGAAATTTCTTTTATGCTATTTTATTTTTTTAAATAATTTAAATTTAAAGGTTTCTATAGATTCTTTATATAAATAAGTAATTTTTATCTTTAGGTCGACGCGATTTTGATAAAAATTTTAGTTTTAAATCTTAAATATATATATCTCTCTCTCTCCCGTAATATAATAAAAATTATTTTTTTAATAAAATATTAGATATTATTTAATATATGAGATATTATAGATTTTTAATTAGAATTAGAGAAAGACATACTATCTTTATATTTAATATTTTTTTTAGAATTAAATAGCTATATAAAAAAGGGTTTTTAATAAGTCAGTTAAAATAATAGTTAGGTTAAAGTTAATTAACCTAACCGCCTTAACTATTTTAAATCTAAATAGATAAAGCGCTGTAGATCTTAGCGCTAAGACAGTTAATACGGTTAACTGTCTTCTATTTTCCTATATTACGGTTAGGTTAAAATTTTTTCTTTAACCTAACTGTACCGCGGCGGTTAGGTTAATTTTTTTCCCATAAGCTAACCTAACCTAACCGTGTGCAAGTCTAGATTTTGTTACCATTAGACCCCAGTTATGTCCTTACTTTATCATACCAGACTATAAAAACACTATTTTCTATTTCTTTAGATACATATATTATAGACTAAAAAAACTTTAATATTATATATCGAGTTTCTAAGATTAATTCCTTATTATTTAGTAATAATGATTTTATCTAATAGTCTCTGTATTTCGTTAGGAAATAATATCATATTCTAGTTCTATTTTATTTACTAAATAGTATTAAACTGAGTTGTTACGGGTTTCTAACTTAATTAATTATTGCTTTTTCGGCGTTGCTAATAGTAGGATAGAAAAGCTATATATTTTATTCACTTCCACACCTATATAATGGTATAAAACTAAGATTTAAATACTTTTCAGTAGAGTTGAGAGGCAGATAAAATCTAACTTTATATAAGTAATCTCTTTGTATTCTCCACCAACATAGTCAATATTTAGAGTAGTGTTTCGGTTCACATCAATTAAAAACAAAAATTTCTAATCAAAATACCAAAAATTATTTAGTTTAATAATCCTATATTTCCCATATATTATACTTATACTGTACTTTATATATATCTTCGCTTCAAAATTTTTAACTATTTACAGGAACTAACAGGAATATTTGGATTTAGTAAATAAGTTTAGTATTTAATAGATTGAATGGCTATAGATATATGTTTCTACAGAAAAGTTCATGTCTCATGATTATTCTTTACAAAATTTAAAATAGTAAAATTAATAAAAATGGGAAGCGAAAAATTTTTTCAGATATAAGTATCAATATGTATCAATATATTATAGATTCTAGTTTTTAATATACTAAGGTGATTTGTAGTATTAGGGTTGAAAGTTAATATACTTTTTCAAATAGATAATTTAAATTTGTAAAGCAAATATTATAGCTATTTAGCTGCAAAATAGTTTCACTAATAAAACATAAGATTTAACTAGATTACTGAATGAAGTAATTAAGATAATAAAAATAATAATGAATTACTATGAACGTTTGGGGGTGAAGGGAGAGCATATAAACTAGTGAAATTTTTTTTCGAGTTGATTAAAAGGAAAAGAACAGGAGAAAATATTTAGGAGTAAAAACTATAGTAGAAGCCTTTACGGGTTACATAAATGCCAATCTCTAATTAGTCGACCGGGATAGCGCCGGACAACTATATTAAGGTGCAGTTTTAGCGATACCAGTCCTAAATAGGCTTAATGTGTGGCACAAGCGATCGCGGGGTGATCGTACTAAGCCTCCTGATTTTGAATACTCTACACTCTGTCTCAAAAGTCGTTTGCTCTAGAGAAACTCCCCTCGTTTCCCTTCTATTTAATATACTTATGTGGTTTATGAGAGTATGTCATTTAAATCATTTAAATTCTTATAGTATTTAACCATGATATCGTTACTCTTCTAGTTTATATTTCCTTACTCCTCTATGGGTGCGGGTTGGGTACAACCCGCAGGGTTAAAATTCAACCCGCGCGGGTTTGCGGGTTTTAGATAAATAACCCGCACCGCACCGCAACCCGCAAAGATTTAGTATAATCCGCACCGTACAACCCGTATTTTATAGAACTATACCTAATATAGCTATATTATGTCAGCTACTAAACTAACTATAGTTAGATTTAATTTATATGTGGTGCAGATTGCCCGCAGCGCGGATAATCCGTATTTTTATTCTATTTTTAGTAGTTTTTTAATCTAAAGAAACCCTGATAATACCACCAGTTTATACTATTTTTTAATTTAAATTAATGCAGTACTATCTACTAATTAATATAAATATAATTAGATTATGATAAATATAAAATATTTATATTTTTATTATTAAAACCCGCGCGGTGACCCGCAAACCCGCGCGGGTTGCGGTGCGGGTTGACATCCCTAGCCTGTATATAGAAGAATGTATAATATTGTTCTCTAGCGAGCCGTAACTTCAGCTCCATTTTCTGTCTATGGGCTAAATAATAGAGACTTTACTAACCAAAAAGTTGCATTTCTATATAAGAATTAATTACTTAGTGGATAAGGACATCTCTAATATACCCCCAAACACAACAATTAAAATACTAAGGTGGCGTTCATCGCGAAGTCTAACTGCAGAAAGCAATAGATCTATAGGAAACGAACGTTTTTAATCTTTATAGCCATATTCTCACGCTTAAATAGCCCTGGACCTTTTTTAAAATAATATATCCTCCATAATAGCTAGCTATCTATTAAAGAATTTGCACTTTTATCTATTCATTCTCGGCGCAATATTTACGAATTTCTTCCCACGCAAAAACAAGCTTATTAAAAGTTAATATATAACTTTTCTTTAGTAATTTTATCTAATCGCTTTTCTACTAACGTTTTCAACATGTGAGTGCTCCTCACGGATGAGTGATACATTTTTCCCCACCGCCCCTATTGAATCAAAGTTTCATCAACGTATCTTCTTAAGACAATAGGATTTAGTAATTTCTGCCTATAACTTTAAAAAAATTTTAATTAAAAGCACGCACTGCAGCAATTCTGGGCGTATCTAAATGAATATCATTTAAATAGCTAGCCGGAGTAAAATCACAATTAGAAACACGCGCGAATAATTACAAATTTATTAAATTCAAAAAAGAAATACTCGAAAGCGATTATTAAATATAAGACTTCCTAATTCGGCCTACATTTCTATATAGAATTGTAGGGATATTACTTCGTTCACCTTAAGATCTTACCGCACCTATCGGAGTTAACTAGCCCTATATCTTTATTGAACACGATTCTGATTTATATGCGCGACATACAAAATAAATTATCTATTAACGTAGAGAGAAAAATGTAAAAAATTATAAAATTATAGTTTAATACTGTAAGAGCAGCTATTTAAAAATACAGTATATATAAGGATAATAGAATTTTATAAACAATCTCTATAATAAAATTTTATTCTATTCTACACATAATCACTAAAGTTAAATAAAGTAAGAAACTATGCAAAATTAAAGATAATCGCGAATAGATTATAATTATTAAAATAGCCGAACTAAAAGGCGTATATATACTACTAGTAATTATATTACAAAAAGCTATTAGTAAGCTGTCTAGTTCTAGTCTAACCTTTTTTAGTAAATAAAACTAATCAGAACAGTTAGATAACTAAAATAGACCTTATCTAGTTAAAAATATCCCTAAACTATAGTCTAAGCGCTATATAAGTAATACTAGACATTTACTCATTGTTAACGACCATAGTATTTATCTAGCTATTAAATTCGATAATTTCTACAAGCAGACTATGATAATTTATTGTCATATATCTGTTCATATTTTGTATTTTCTTTTACTATTTAATAATATATTTATCCCGTTTAAATCGGCGTACAGAAAGTTTCTAGAAAACTATATAAAAATTAGTGATAACTATATTAGTAAAGAAGATGTTCTATCGCTACATCTAGATATATACTATAATATATTTACTATAGCTAATTGGTACAGTAATTTTATAAATATAAAGCTTAAGCTATATAATCCAGAGTGTGCACGTTCTTTCAAGCCATACTTTTAAGCTATGTACGCCTATATCTGCATTATATTAATTAAAAACTTAATTTTCTCTGTTAGATTCCGTAGACTACTTGCTAATTAGATTAAAAGATCTAAAATATTTAAAATAATCTTACTAGAAAGTAGAGTTTTCTAGCAGGCCTATCACCTATATTTAATTTATTAAAAAAATATCATAAATAACAATACAAATCTAATTTGAAGTAAGAGATTATAAATATATAGGCCGAAAGAAAATATAGTTAACTAGATAATACCCGCTTTCTTACTATATAGAAAAATAAAGGTCGCGTTTAGCAGCTTAATACTTAGCTTAATAACTATTCCGCAGAGTTTACTCTAATATCTTATTAACAGGCTCTGTGACACGATAATATCTATAAAACAGTTAACTAAATATATAATCTAAAATTACCCTAGTAAATAGGTATTTTTTTTATGTATTAGTTTAGTAAATTGAAATAGTAGTAGTAGTTGAAAAGATCGAATTCATATCTATATGCAGGAAAAATAGACCACTTATCGATGCGGACTACTTACCCGTTAAGAACGTTAAAGAACTTTAGATATATATATTCTTTAGCCAGTTTATTTGCCGCAGATACTTACTTCTCTAGCTACCTAGTAGCATAGAGTATTCCAGGTACTAAATTAGTTAACCGACTATCTAATAGCGTAGCGATCTTTAGCTAAATATCTAGTTTACTAAATATTCTAAATTAAACAGCACTAGACTAGTACCTACAAAACTACATCAAATAGTTTTTACTACATTTGTCTTTGCAAGCTTGCCAAGAAGAAATTATAAAAAAAATTAAACTAATCAATATATCCTATTTCTAAAGAAATTATCTGTTTTACTAAATCGCTGTACGGAGGCCCATCTATAAGTTTTAGCGCGGCGCTAGTAGAATTAATATATCCGAAAATATATCTTTAATGAAATTACTATAGTAACGTATAATATTGATACATCTATCAGAATTAGAGATATTAGAGATATAAAACTATTTAAAAGCCTAATTTAGCGCTGGAGAGAGGTCTACAGCAAAAAAAGACGCCCTTTATAATATCTATCTTTCTAGCTCTGCATATCGCTTTCTTCACGCCTTTATATTAATTTCTATTTCCTATGCAAATAACTTCTTTAATATATTATATAAGCCGTTTAATCTAATATTAAATAATCTTCTGCGGAAGATCTTCCTAAGCCTAGTTCTATATCTCTTTCCTAGTTTTTTTATCGCGTAGAGCGCCTCGAGAAGTCGTACACTTCTTAATCTAGACCTAATATAGCTTAATAGTATTAAGATCTAGTAAATTTCCTGGCTAATTTATAATTTTTTAGACTTCACAGAGATCGTATACTTATTTTTAGATATAATGGCGGTGAGTAGGAGCGCTATCTCTAAGTCTAATAGTATTTAGATATTTAAGCATGCATTATTTAGCGAAAGAAATAAGAAAAAGCTTTAAAATTTCCTAAAAAAGAAGAATATTAGTTAAAATTTAATTAAAATATAAGAAAACTATTTAATATTAATACTAGTTAATTCCGCTTTTCTCTTTGCGTATAAGCTTGGTATTCTTTTTATTCTAATTCTATTTAGATGTCCGTCCTTGATTAGCCTGTAAATAGAGTAAATTTATAGCAGTATTTACTTATCTCTTATTCTTCTTTATAAAGGTATTCAAGATTACGGTTTAGAGCCTTAATTTTAAACTCTACTTATCTTCTTATTGCAGTAGTTTCCAGTTCCAATACATATAAAGAGCTTTTCTTTATTGTATATAAAGAAGCCCTATACTATAAAATTAGAAGAAACTTTCTAACGCCTTTATACGATAGTCTAATAACATTAATCTTTAATAGTTTTTTTTAGACTAGCATAGCGGCGCGGCAGTAGCTAAGAATAACAGCAGTTTTGTTAGTAAATATTATATTTTTTTTAGTTGTTTAAGATCTAAGATTAATAGCTAAGACAAAATTTAAAATATCTAAGCTGTGCAGCTTTAGTTATACTATGTTCTTAAGAAAATTTCGTAATAATAAAACTATATTTATACAAAATGCGCAGAACAGAAGAATAAGCTATATTAGCCTTAAATATAAAAATTTCTAAAGATTTTTTATGTTCTACATAATCTGTAATAACTAAAAATATTATAGAATTTTAAATAGCTTTAATAATCTCTATAGGTCGCCTAGAATGTTTTCTATCTTTAATAAACTCACGCTTTATACGATAGCTTTCTTCTAGTTAATAGCTACGCTTCTTACTTTTCTTTACAGGATTCTGCATCATACAAAGCGATAAATCTAGTAATTTAGATATTCGTTTAGTCTTAAAGCTAACAAACAGCCTATAAAGTAAGAACTTAGACACGTAGCTTCGTTGAATAAAAGCCTCCGTGAGATATTATAGGCAGGTAAAGAAGATAGGCAGAGAAAACGTGCTAGTTCAGCAACAAATAGCGTTGAAATAATATAAATCCGATAAAAATTGAGTATTTTGTTAAGATGTTGGTAGTTAAGAAAGAAGCAATTATCGGTACTAAAGAGAAGGGTCTCTATTTACTTCATATTACGGTTACCATAAAAATTATTAGTAAATTGAAACACCAATACAATTTTTACACTAGCGCCGCGCCAAAACTTATGGTGCACGCCTCCGTACGCACCTTTCAAACCTTAAAAGCAACCTATATCTAAAGGCTGGAAATTATAAGAATATAAAGGTATGTACATTGAAATAATATTATTCTTACTGCAGATCTGATCGAATTGAAATAAAAGATAACTGACTGCTATGGCCGTTTATGACTAAAAAACGGAATATCTTGAATACACAGCCATTATCAGTGAAAATAAAAGATATAAGTACTAGCGAAGGCCTATATTATTAGAAGTCTATCTATTAGAATTATGTTAACCCTGCTATCGCTGGATATAAAAAAAACATTAGGGAACATAATTATGGCCAATGAACTGGTACTAATATATAGAATTTGATAACGGCTGAAGCTCTCGAAAGAAAAATTAAAAAAAAATCTATGTTTCTCAAGAATCAATAGCTGAATAACCTCTAATCTTGTATCTATATATCTATAAACATATAGTTCCTGATGAAAATCCGCGCAACTGAGAGGAGGAAATACCCATAATTTGACCTCAATTATATGCAGGCTTGAGTTTTTCTTATATAACTAGACGCATAAATAAAGGCTATTATATACTCGTCGATTTAGAGAGCTCTTATGTTGTCTACTTAACTCTGATCTTAGTGCAAGGATCTAGAATTTATAAAATTTTATTGTTCCATTTATTCCACTTTTGCAGTCATTAACTTAAGTTTTATAATCTTTTGAATATTAATCCTAATATTGCGGGTTGTAGTAGAAGTTTTTATTTATTACCAATTTTATTTCTACTATCCGTCTATTCTATATTAGATTAATATTACATAGTTAACAATGTTGCTAGTATAGATTCCTATATATCGGTAATATTGAAATATTTAAAAACTATCTGCTGACTACGGGAGATTATATTAGCTATCTTCATATATAATTCTCTCCTCTAAATTTAGAGTATCTCAATGTTTTTCATACTCTATAGCGTAGCCTATTTATTAGTATATTAAGCCTTTTGTATTAGCACCTTTATTGAATGGATATAGCCATGAGAAAAGAAACTACTTTAGTTGCTCTTTATTATGTTAGCCTCTGTACTATTTATACTTATTATATTTTAATGGATAGAAAAGTATTATATATCCGGTAGTAAATAGTCCATGTATTATAGTATGCTAGATAGAATTATAATAATAAATTTTTACTCTTTATCTTGGTGTCTAGTTAGCTAGTATAAATTTTATATGTGGTGCCTCTGCTGGCTCTCCGGAGTATAAAGGTAAGATTATATATTATGCAATATTCAAGAAATGATAAGAACTTTTCTAGGCTTGGAGTTACAGATCCTTAGTTATAAAGTCTATGTATTCTAGTAATTGATTACTTGGTACTACGATAAGAGGTATTAGAATGTTTCATAATCAGTATTAAACATAGATCTGAGTTAGACATACTATGCAAAGAAGAATATGTACATATTTTAGCTTTACTTTTAAATTATTATTTATGATAATCTAACGCACTTTTGTTTCCTTAATTCATTTCATGGTGAAAAAACCAAGATATTAACATTAACAACTTCGAAACTCTACTCTGGGTATTACGCCATATATTAATATCACCATCGCGGTTAATAGTATTTTAAATATTAGTTCTAGTAGTTTAGACTCATTAACAAGTATTGGTGTTTAGACTTAAATACGCTTCAGTGATGTATATATAAATCAGAAATTTGGATTTAGAATTTTTCGCCTGTGATATGGTTTTGGAAATTGAATTACTAGGCAGTACCTCAATATCGCGTTTATACCAAGTTCTGTTCTTCTATGACATTCCTAGTCTGATAGACCAAATGCTCTTTAATAAACAAGTCTCTATTGAGTTATCCAAGATATAGGCTCTACTAACGCTGAACGGACCTCAGATACAACTATTTATAGTAGAACAGCGTTAGGCTCGAACGTTAACTTACTGATTACTGACTGATATAGGAGTAAACAGGCGCCAGATGAATGATTATTCTAAGAGGGTGTAATATTACTACTAGTCTACCAAAGCCATATATTCTTACTTAGACTTACCGAGGTGGAGTATACAACTCTAGAAGTTTTCCAGCAAGAGAATAATGTCTACAAGCTAGCTATTTATGTAGCATATATTCTGATGCTGAATTGCCTTCTTGCCAATAATATTACTATATTTCATTACCTAACATTGAATAAAGTTAGAGGTAACTAACCTAGAAAGAAGTATATAAATATAATAGTATTACTACTAATCTAACTAACAATGTATACTAAAGTTTTTTATAACATAGCAGGCCCTCCGAAAAAAATTCTTATCTTGGCTTTTACATCTATACATAGTATAGCCTATGTTATTGCTTACATCTTTAATTACATGTATATAGATTTATATTTAGGTATCTCATTATAGCCTAGGTTGTGCAGCATAATGTTGATCCTAGTTAGTACTTTCCACTGACGGCCTTTTAGAGTAAAATCGTATTCTCATTTTAGAATTCTCTACTATATTTATGCCTTATAGCTAAGTCCTTGCCAAATACCAGTAATACTTAGATTAGTAGAAAAGTTAGATCTATAAGGTAGTTTAGTAGATAATTTAGTAAATAAACCAGTATGCGCTGGATACTAGATAGCCTAGTAGTCTAGCAGGCAGTTTGGTGGCGGTATATTTATTAGTACCCAGAGTTATTGGTATAGGCTACTAATAACTGGCAAGGATATATAGAGTATCTACCTCTTAGGTAACTAGATAAGGCGACGCTGCGCGTTAGCGCGGTACAGCGACTTATACTGTTTGAATAGATAATATAACTAAATTCAAGGCTATAAATAAGAGGATATGTAGATCTGATTATGTGATTTTTGTTACTACACAGAATTACAAACGATATTATTATGTTATCATTATTTTCCACTAGCGAGCCTACCTACTGCTCAAATATAAATATCTTTTCCATATGTCGCTGTAGTTTCATTTTCAGACTTGAGGATTTTTAATCAAAGTATTATCTTATATTTATAGTCCAACTGTCATTGGAAATGGGGAGCGCTAATCTATATATACTATATGTGGGCTTCCTTCTGTTGATAATAAACTAGACATTCTTAGAAATAATTTGCGTATATCATTATTTGGATAATAAAAGTCAGCGGACCTGCGAGTTTTTCAGGTTTAATTTGCGTTCATACTTCCATATATTTTAGAATGGACTTTTTAATGATAATTTGATTAGTATCAGATTTCGTCTTAATTATTTATATAGTCTATATCTTGAGTATAAGGTTTTTTTGTTCCGCGGGAGAATAACACAGTAAAGCCATATACTACTATAGACACTTACTGCTTATAAATTTGTGCTTCCATTTGATATGAATACTATAAATTTGAAACATTTTAGAGCTGAAGCTACGGAGACTATATATCTTACTAGATTTTTTTCTTTGGATTCTATAATCTATTAGATAGTTTGTCTGTTAATTAATTAGTCCTTAGATAAGGCTGCATAAACTATCTATTTCTATTTAACTTATAATATAATCAACTGGGCATAGAAGCTAATATAATTGTTTCTTTACTAGTCTAACAATATACGGGCTATAGAGTATATTATAATGTGATAATTTAGCTTACGTATTATTATAATATATTATTATTGGAAGTGTTGATTGTATTTCTATAACGTATTGAGAATCTCATTTTCCCTGACTAGGTTTTACATTATAAACCCAAAGGATTCTATTAAAGATAGTTAAAACTAGTATAAATTAAGGGCAAACCAGGGAGTCCTCTAAGCTTCATCGTACTACTACACCAAATTTGAAATACATAATTGTCTATTATTAAGAACATGTTTCATTTTCACATTGTTTATGGCAAAATTTAATATAGTAATTTTCAGAATATACAATATTTAGTCGTCCGGTGGAAGATCTCCAAGACCAAACTATTTTAGAAGGGATAGATTAAGAAAATTATTAGAGTATTTCATCCCATCATCTTTAAGAGAGTTGTTACATCATTCAGGATGTTTCATATTAATACAGGCATGGCAAATGAAGATATCAGTGAATTTTTACAAATGAGCCAAAAATCAAGCCACGTCGCGTATCTATAGCTAAATTTTATTATCTGACATCTACGGAAGTGTGTATCTGAAGTCACTCAACTGCGCTAGTGTAAGCAAACTTCTTGGCAGTAATCGATCGGTAAGGTAGCCTTCATAGTAATTTATATGAGCGATCACTTAAGACTAAAACATCTAGAACGACAAAATATCTTCCTAGCAATCTGCCTAAAGCATCGAAATTGAAGCTATTTAAACGACCTCTAAGGCTAGAATAGAGGGCCCTCACCAAGATCCTCGCGATATGAAAGGGTGCCTTGAATACGCTGCCCTTATAATCTCACTTCCTATCGCGGCCCTCTTTATATTCATTGCCTCCTAACTGTATAATTTTTTGAATTTGCTCCATAAGACGCTCTATCCAAGCCTGAATTCTCTCCTGCGGGAGTTCCTCCCAGGCCTTTACCCAGGCCTGCTTTGCAGTCTTTTTATCGCGTGGGGCACCTCGAGGTCGTACGTCGCTTCATCCAGGGCCAAACAGGCTCTATAGCGTTAAGATCTGGCGAATTTTCTGGCCATACAATCCTTTCTATTCCTACCTGGCTGTATACCAGTTCTGAAAGCGATGGCGGTGAGCGGGGGCGCCATATTCAACGACTTTTGTATTAGGACGAGTAATTTAGCGTTCTTTTGTAAAAGGAATAAGCTTCGGAATAAGGATTTCCTATAGATAAAAAGAGATAATTAGACTTTAAAAACACTAGGATATTACTAGAAGAAACAAAACTTACTTTCCAGTAGCGATACCAGTTAATTTCACCTTTAGAATCACGATCTAGTTTGTTATTTGCTTTAGTAAAGCGCCACTAAGGTGCTTTACCAGGGGTTCTACTAGAGTATAGCTTCATACGCTTCATAGAGTTGGATATCTCCCATTCTTCTCTACAGAGCGGTTCAATCTCTGCATTTAAAGCCTTAATTTCAGCAGCTGCAGCATGCTTCTGTTAAGCTGTTTCTAGAGCCCAGATATAAAGCGGTTCTTTCTTATCGTATGAAAAGCATCCCCAGACCATAAGATCGCAGGTTCTTTTCCAACGACGGCGTATAACGGTAGGAACGAAGGTTTTATCGGCTCGACACCATACTCGTACGCCTCCACGTCGATGTTCTAGAGCCACAGAGGTCTCGTCGGTGAAAATAACGTCTTTCCAGTCTTCAATCGTCCAGTATTGGTGGGCAAGGCAGAACTCTAGACATCTCTTTTTCATCTCGTCAGTAAGGCCTGGCTTAGTTGTAGGCTTTATAGAAGAAAATCCTGCGCGGTGAAGAATACGCTAAACCGTAGAGGAAGAAACTATATATTTAAAAGTAAGGATCTCAGGATTTCTCACGACCAGCACGATCTTTTCTAGCGTCTGCAATAATTGCATCTTGGATTTCCTGCGAGATAGGAGGACGACTAGAACGCTTATTATCTTCAACGTATTTAGAAAGGATTCTAGGGTTCGAAATAGGGTTATATCCCCGCTCCTTCGCCTTTCTATCCTAGAAACAGATGGTATCTCTCGACATACCAGTAATCTCTTGAATCCGTGAGATAGGAACAGAGGCTTGGAGCAGGGCAAGCGCTTGTACGCGTACAGAGACTGGGTGATAAGATCCTCGCATCTTGGATATAGGCACGCTCGTCAGTAGGCGGTAGGCAGGCAGGTAGGTAGGCAGGAATAGAACTCACCTCCAGAAAGTAATGATATCCTTGCAATGAATACCCCTAACCGCTTCATGAATTGCTTTTTTTGTTGGAAATTGAAGGGATAGCTCATATTAATTTATATGGGGCCTCCCTTACGATCGATACGATCGATTACTGCCAAGTTGCTTACACTAGCGCAGTTGAATGACTTCAGATACACACCTCAGTACTCTGACAAATATCGTAGCGGAAATATTATAATTTCATATATATTTTTTTATTCGGGATTTACTGAAATTCTGTTAGGATAATCTAACACTTATCAACTATAAAATAACGTATATAATACGTATATCTAGTTCAACTTCCACTGAATTCATAGAACAAAATATCTACTATACATACGGCATTTATTCTCCACAAATCTAAAATCTAGTAAAAGTTTGAAAGCTTTGCTCGTAAAAATCTCCGAGGTTATAGAAAGTTACTATAAGGTGTTACTTTATACAATAAATCAGCACTCTTTGTATTAAAGATTATGTACTATATTCCGGTATCTAGGAATATACACGACAGTCGTGGTCGAGGTTTTTTTTATAATCGCGCTAACGGTGGTTAAAATGCGCCTTTCTCGTCGCGCAGCCATAGCCCAATGTCTTTAAAACGAAAAAAAAAATTGTGAAGTTGTATTTCCTATAATTCTGTAATATAAAATACGAGGACGGGGATGGTGAATCGACTAAAAGGAAAGAAGAAGAGGAAGAGGAAATGATCTAGTAGTGAAGGTAGTGATAGGAGGCTTCACGGATCACGTACGTACTGATCTCTGTTTAATCAATCGAGAGGGCGCCCAACATATAACATTAACGGTTAAAACCTGAGAATTACTCCTCTGTATAGGTATTATATTATAGTACTTAAAATCTGGCTAAAGTTATATATCTGCTAGGTTATTTATCTTCCCATATGTATTTCGTTGTGAATGTATAAGCAACTTTCTAAAATAATTACATACCTCACCTTAAATCAACGTTCAATAGAAATTTAAGTCAATTATTCAATTGAATACTTTTTGTCACCTGCATGTGACTATAAATAAACACATATAGTTAAGATTAATCACTAAATCCTCAGAGACTTCTTTTGTAGGTGCTCGTAAACCAAAGTTCGTGATTTAACTTTAAAATATCAATCATTTTTTTCTAAAAAAATTAAAATTAAAATTCTATACATCGAGCCCAAATTACATATTTAAATCAATATTTTACTATACTAGACTTGGGACATAGTGCTAATCAAAATAGGATGTTTATCTTAGCTATACGGTAGGAAGTACAAATTACTTTCTATTAATATATCTGAGGTATAATTTTGTAAAAACTGAAAAATTGCACCTTATTTCTCATGTTATAATTTAAGAAAAATTCAGGCCAGAAAGCCTAAAATCAAATCTGATATTAGATGCAATCGTATTTTACTTTATACAACTCGATCGTTATCATATTGAAGTATTGAAGAAGCCCTCTTTCGATATAATTATAATAATAATTTTTCGCCGACATATTCACATTCTACATAGAAATACCGCAGCTAAGTATTACACTAACATACTACTATAGGCCTCTAATCAAATATATAGTATTGAGAAATTTAAAACACTTATTAATCAGTCTTGTTTAGTGCGCTGAGATCGCTGCTATTAAATAGCAACAACTCTGCCGGCTTGTTAAACAGAATGCTTCAGTGGGCAGTTTCTTAAAAATTCAATTATCTGACTTACACACGTTATTACTTTCTAATAACGTATTTAACTATTAAGTAGTCCGTTTTCTTCAGCACCCCCATCTAAATTAACCCTTAAAACCACTAACTCTATTAGAGTTAGTTAAATATATAAAATGATAGCTATCTACTAGGGAAATTTCGAATTATATATTCTACTACCCCACGGCTACTATAGAGTTGCGAAGCTCGTCGACGAGGGCCCGGAGTAGACCCCGTTGCTTACTTATTAGGCTGCTGATCAAGCTGCTAGACGCGATTTTGACTCTCCTATATATTAAGAAGGCGGTTTTTACCTAGTTCAGCACGCTTTCTTACCTTTCTTTAATATTGTCGCCTATTTTCAGTGCATACAGCTCTAATTTCTTGCTCTAAAAATGGCTAGATTTGCATTGTTTTTGCTCGGATTTCTCAAGATATCGAATATAAGTAATAGGACCGCTAGAAACTGCCGCTTTCTATTAAGACTATTCAACAAGCTTTGGAGCTTCCAATCTAATTAGCAAGAAATCCGTGGAGTTTAAAAGCAGAAAATCAAAATTTTTTAACTAGTACTAGTGCAGGTGTAAATATATATAGTCGGAAAGTAAGTTTTAAAAGAACATGCTCTAAATTGAATAGCTTAAGCCCTACCTCTTTAAAAATGCTGCAAATCTTCTCTAAAGTAAATATTTATTTTAGCGTATATATTAGGGTATAGCGATAAAATTTCTTCTTTATCGATATACTTGTTGCCGACTTTTATACGATGCTTAAAAAGCTTTCCGTACACCACTTTAAACGGGCTAGAGACACCTATATTAAGCGGTTAAAGAAGATATGGATTATATGTTGTAGCTTACAGTTAACTAACCATAGCTATAGTTATATGACTCTTAGGTTCTTTACCCAATACTATTTTGCCTAGACATAGTATAGACCTGCCTGATTTTATTTAATAGCAGAACAAAAGGCAAAATCTAGCATTTACACATGCTACTCTATATAATCCATACTATACAAACGACACTACTAAAGCTATCCACCATGAAAACCTGCAGTAAGCAGTATTTTATGAGTCTCCTTTTCGACTAGTTAAATTCAATTATCTGACCAAAGTTAGTTACCTTTACAGTATTTCTACTAGTTCATTGTCTGTCTCTGTCGCCTTAATTACCATATCTACTAACTGCTTATCTTTTCGGTAGCTTTGCCTATCTATTGATATCTTTATAGTTTTCCATATTTACTATCGCTGTTATGGATCATTTATCTCTATTGTTATTGCTGCTAATATCCAAATTTTAATCTTCTTTATATCTGCGTCTGTATCTAGTATCTAGTAAAACCCACGAGATTCCAGATTTATTCGTCCGTTTCGTATATTCCAGTGTCGCCTGTATTGAAGTCTCTCTACGCTCTTATATACTTGAAACCTAAGACAGAATGTCTTGCAATATATACTCTTATAAATAGGAATTACGGCATTAAATATTGATATATATCTTCTCTTCTATAACTTAAATCATACAGAAAATACTAACATCTTTAATATTTCGATGGGACAACCAATAGATCTAGCAGAATAAGATGAAGATTTCTAATAAGCCGATAAGTGAATTCAATCTATAATTCCAAATTCAGCTAATACGGTACAAGAATAATAAACTTTTAATAATGTGCTTCTGGCTGGTAGCTACATCTTTGAGTAATTTCATCATAGTAAGCAAGTCTCCACTTCAAAACTTAATTTATTAGTCATCCAATGAATATCACGTTAGATTATATTTGAATACCAAATTCGCTTGCTCCTCTGCAGTTTCTCACTAGATCTTATTTTCAAGATCCTATCCCAGCTCTCTACGAAATTACTATGATAGTCTAGTATCTTTTATAGCATAATTCCTATTACGAGTCATTTCACGACTCTCTAGCTTATAATCTTCATTTTCGAGACCAGCCAGAATAGTAGGGGTTTGTTAATCCTTTTCTTTAGGGATATGGCTTCCAGTATTGAAAACGTGTCGGTCGACGCGTCAAAGCTAACCATTTATCGAGATATCATAGTACAAATACAAGAAACAACGATAACTTGATATTTTTTTGATTTGATGTCTTACACTGTAGTCCAATTTTTTGGGACTTTTAAAATCAGCGCTAGATTAAAAAAGAACCTAAGAAATTTGCAAAATAAAGTAGCTTCTAATTTAGAAAATTCTGACGTTACGCCCCTAGTTTAAAATTTTCATGATAAAAGATGGTGTGTATGTCGTGGATATAGAAGCTTTTTTTAAATAAAAGGTTGAGTTCCTTTCAGCACATATCGTTGTATTAATATATCAATCAGCTTTCCGAATCAAAAACAGGAATTTAAATAATTATAAGGACACGGTATGACTAGCAATAGTACTAAGGATAGTATTATGGTGGTTAATTCTGCAATTGATATCTACAATGACAGATTTTGGTCAATACTAGTGGCAGCTAGAAAGCTGCAAGTTGGGATCTTAAATACCCAGTCACTGTTTATAATAGCTAAGTTACTATTACCGCATCTAACCGATTTTATACCAATGAATATATCATCACAGGATATAAAATTTATTGTGCTAAATTGTAATAGTTCTAGAAGCCACAATTAGAATTTAGCTAGCTTTCTGGCTTACTTTCCAGTGAAGATTTCATGATCTTAAGATTACTAGTATAAGCAAGAATAGAGCAAGGGTGGGGGCAGGAAGCTACTCCGACTAGAAGGGCAGAAAAGTAATGATTTCTCAATAGACTTTTATATGATTTTAAATCAAACCTATAGTTTTTGTTTTTCTGTATTTATCAGTGTTATCATGGATGTAGACTAGTATTTTAGTTTTAGGTTGTAGTGAGCGAACTCGATCTCCCCCCTCCTGTCTCTGTATATATAGAGAGAGAAGGAGAGCCTAAATTAATAATTTTTTATATTCATAATATGGTCCTTGCCAGCGAAAGAAAAGAAACAGTAGGCCAAAATAAATGATCTTGCTGATAAGCTTACTAAAAGAGAAGAAATATCGCTACCTTTTCAGAATATGTATGAAATGTGTAGCAGGCAAATAGATCCTGGTTTTCATTCATGGTCCAGCTGTTGAAGATATACATAATTTAGTTTGTATCCAACCGAATTTTTTATTGCAGAATATTGTCTATGTCAGGTCCTCTCTTATACTCAACATATTAGGAGTTTTTTTCTTTGCTATATTTTTTTGGTTTTCACCTGTTAGACCGATATCTTTTTTCTAATCTATCGATCCACCTTAATACTGTTCATGTACTTTTTCCTATATATACTCGTATCATTCAAGTTGTAATATGGTTTGATACACTGCTTAATTTTTTTAAATTTTCACTGCCGCTGTATCTAGCCATTATTCTCATGATACTGGCTTGCTTTATTCCACAGAATCACCCATTATTCATTAGTTTTCCCTGATGCTCCTAGATAATACACTAGCGATATAAAATATACTAATACTATTAAGATATACGATTTTTCGTTGAGTAGATCATTGGTTATGTTAATACAATGATAAAGAAAAAACATAGGTTCTATCCCATAGTTTAATACATAAAATTTAACTTTCTATTTTATGCGGAAATTCAGGCTATACTTACCCGTATATTTAAAACCTTCATTTTCATTAATCAAAATAACTAGTAGCCTCGCCGGATATGTTCTAGTATAAGAATCCATAGGACAAAGCGGAATTCTACTGAAAGATTAAATAAATTCTTCTTTTCTTAGTACCAAACGAAGTATATAGTGTTACAAAAGCCTGTACGAGCGCAGTAAGGCAAGTGATATTATAATCATATCATTCTAGCAAAGTTATATATACGTAGTTCTTAGTTCATGAGTTACTTCCAGTATTCCTTTGCAGTTATGTAAAAAGTACATAATAAAGACCGTGCGTGGTTACTGAATAATTTTGAATTAATTGTATATCTATTTTGCTCATTCCTGCCTACGGCGATACAGCGCTGCTTAAAGTTTAGATTAAGGATGGCCTGTGTAATAAGCTTCCTTGGACTAAAAATATCGTTTCATAATTATTCCCAGTGAATGAAGGTTCCAGACTGCCTATTGGAGTTTCATAGATATAGTAGTGCCTCCGTAGACCCTGCTGAAGAAAGTTTCCATTCAATGTAAGTGGCGTGCTGTATCTTTATTATATGGGTAAATCTTAGGTGTTAAGACGTCTATATCCTCGAAAGAATTACAAAATCTCTGCTTAATCTAGAAAAACTAATTTTCTTATGGAGATAGCGCTTACTCTCTTATTCAATTTACTTAAGATATGAAGAATTAATTACAAGATAGTGGGATTCTTGTAATGGAATGGCCGGTGTACTAACCCAATTTACATTTTTGTTAAACGCGCCTGGGCTAAATTGAAAAAAAAAATATTATCCAGGTCCGAATCTAGTGAACTTTTTAGGTAACTATGATAGATTGAATATTACTTTAGCGATCTAATAGGGCGAGCGTAGGAGAAATTAGAGTAGGATTACTTTGACGCTTTAGTGGATTCAATATCTAGGCGGATATGGTCAGTTATTGATGCAGGGAGGTGGTATACCAAGTATTAGGCCACTGAAATTAGTATCAGTCGATTCTCTGTGCCTTTTATAAAGTACGAAAAAACTTTTAAGACTACTAGTACTGTTTAGCATTTAATTCACTTTTACTGTGGGTCTATGAGTTCGAACCCCATGACCAGCAAGATTTTATCTCTGAGGCACCTAATGAAGAAAGCCTAGACTGAGTTGATTTATCGCGGACCTGGATAGTAGGCCCTAAGGTTAAATAAGACTACCAGGGATCGGGGTATTATTCAACATATATATCTAGGCGGGTAGGGATTACAGTCTTCCGGCTTTATATTCCGGGATGCATATCCTTTGTAGACAAGAAAAAGGGTTTATATTTTGCTTAGGAAGTCCCTCTCTCTATGCTGTAGAGGACTAGCAGGAAGCAACTGTACTATTAAAAGAAAACTACTAAGTCCTAGCCCTAGGGGTGCCCTAGGGTCTAGGAACTATTATGGAGCAACTGGTGGTCTAGCTTTAGGCTTTCCAGCCATCTTTCCTGTAGTTTCTTTCATCGTATTTAGGCGTTGGGAAGCCCCTCGGTGTCAGGTTGGGCACAACGACCTGTATAGCTGCCATACAAAAAGAAGATGGCTCCAAAATAGGCATGTGAATCAATCGATCAATCAATGAACTACTCCAATTTTAAACTACCACCATAGCCTCTATGATACAGTAAAATATGGGGAACCACTTGAATAAAGCTTATACTTGCTCTGTATCCGAGAAGAAAATAAAAAAAGGGCTCCAATAAGTTTTCCTATCTAGTTGTACTGGATAGGTATTTAGGCTGAACTTTCAAGCGATCGTAAAGCTTATTACTGTATCAAGAAAACTTTTCAGTTATTGAACTATATGCAGTTTATATATCTATTTCTCGGTATGTATTTTGCCAATAACAGTACGTATAAGCAAGGTAGCAGATAAGGGAAGGTAATTTAGTTCGAAGAGAGTATGTAGTAGTACTACTATTGAAGGTAGATACATCTCTATATAGTCAGTCCCACTGAGATAGTACATAGCTCTAGAGAACTTCCGTTGGATAAAAGAGTATGAAGCAAACATCACAAGGCTAGTTATCTTTATAATTTATTTATGCTCATGCTACTTTATTGTACTATTTTTCGTAAGCGAGCTAGCTTTCTACGGTAGAGATTTTTAAGTACCCTTACCGAGGAGATTAGCTCCGAGGAGTTCTGTTGTTAAATACATCTTCTAATTCCGTCGGAGTGTCCTGTTAATTTACTCTAGAGCCTCTGGGTATGTATTTCGTAATTCAGTATCCTAGGATGTTGAAATATATAGATCGCGTAATTTAGATAGCTGCTAATATATTTAGTCTACTAGTACAATAGGATTTTTGCTGGATCGGCAAATGAATGGAGTAATGATAGGCAAATAAAGTAAGCTATTAGATATATCGTATACACATACCTAGTAGCTTGCCTCTAATTTTAACATAAAACCTATAGCTACAGTCTATTACCTCTGAAGTTACATTCCAATTATACTTTTTTAAAGCGATTATCGCCCTCAAATTAATGAAATTCAAGAGTTTTGATATTCATAGGTATATAATATAATATAGTTCTTTCTTAGTTCATGTCCTAGAAACTTAAATTTAAAGTATTATCTAATTTGATGACCTGAGCCTGAGCGAATGAAACATTCATCTATATCAAAGTAGCCTAACTTATTAGGATATAGTCTTTCCGTGTTCAAAATTCCAGATTCCCAGATTCCCTATTTATTTTAAAAGTACTTTCAACTTTATAATCGACGGTGATATTTATTTACAATATTTGGTCCTAGGCATAATACGGCGATCAATATAAGAGATGTTTTATTTTAGAGGCCTGATGCGGCCATATCGCGATGGCTGCTGCCACAGTCACTGATCCTATTTATATCTCGAATTAATGTCACTAATACAATACCCTATTGAGATTTGTTTAAATTAGCAAAATAAAACAATTAGATTCAATTTGGTCTAAATGTAGTCTTAGAATTACTATAGCGACTCTATAGACTTCAAGTTTATTGAATATTAAAGATTGTTAAAATATGTATCTTAGAAAGTTGATTATTTTTTGCCTGGTCTTAAAACACAATGTAGAATCAATGACTATATAAACTTTCTAACACACTTTAATCCTTTAGATTTAGCGATACAAGAATAGAGATGGATTAATATAATATAGAACATTATAGTAGCTATCGTAGGCGTAGTTATCTGATCTTAAACGCTTATCAGGGTTCTTTGAGGGGAGATAGGGCCGGAGAGGATGTGGCAGGAGCTACCGCGGTGTGGCCGTACAAGGCAAGCCCTCTACTTGTATGGTCGAGTATATTATAAAAAAATCTATTTAAATCGATCAAGTTATTTATTAGCCACTTCTATTGCTTATTGATTTAGATTATAGTATAGTGACCTAGTAGAATTATTTTATAGAGCTACTTTCTTTTTGATAGACGGTTAAAAAGATAAATCATTGAGTAGATATATCATTCTAGTAGGTCTTTAGCTGATATTGTAAGGCTCTAATACGTAGAAGCTTCAACTCCTAACTTTTTATGGAACCAGGACTTTTGAAATTAGAGCTTAAATTAGTTACCTCGCTTTTAATACAGTGGATTGGAATCGGGGGAAAAGATATTCATAGCACCTAAACTTAGTACGATTACGTAGATCTTTTGCGCAAAAGAAAGCGGTCGATTCTTGAAAGTATATCCTCGAGTATATTCTTAGTGTATATGTTACCAGTATAGGTACTATAACATATTAAAACTTCATTGGCCTGTTAATAATATATTGATGAATTATAAGCTAACGTTTCATCGAAAGAATATAACTTATATTGATCATATACATATAATAACTATTTGGTTCCCGTAGCTGAGACATCTAATAATTAAATTACTAAACGCAATATAATATACTATTTCATGAGGTTCTCAATTACCAATAATTATGCTCTATACAACCTTATTTAGCAGACTTCAATATTGGTGGTATATTAAAGATAACCAGATATCAGTATTACGTTTTGTAATATACAATAATACTACTCTAATATCTAACATTGGCGAATTACTTCTCGGCGGATAGCACGTTTAACCTAAAGAGAGTCAGAGTAAGTAGTATTTACACAGCCGTTTCTCATATAGAAAGTCACCCCACAACCAGTAATCCTTATAATTTGATAGAACTATACAGAATAGAGAATCATATCTGACATTGAAAACACTAAGATACGGGTGATATAAAAGAAAAATTCATCACAGTTAGCATTGTGTCTAAGTCACTGAACTTGTAACTAACTAGATATCCTAGATACAAATAAGATTATAATTCAATTGTCTTACCCTTTACAAAAAGATAATATACCACCAATTTCTAGTGTTGGATAAAGTGATTGTAAAATGGATGAAATAATATAGCTAAAACAGCTAAACGACCAGAAAGAGAGAAATAGGATAGATAATAAATCAAACCTAATAGTAAAACCCACAGATGGCTAGCTCCTATTTATAACTGTAAATAGATGGATCTAAAGTAGAAAGTAACCACATCAGTGTCCTAGCCCGTAGAAAATCAACCTTTAGGTCTAGATATATATACATCTTTTTAGTAAATGAATATATTGGTAAAATATCAAAGGCCTAATTTTCAAGACATTATAGCGCTATTTGGATTGAAGAAAAGGGGTTTCCTATTAGTAAGAAAACTACCTCGACTCTGAAGCCAGTGTAAAATGATCTAGATGTCGAAAGAAACACGTACATACAGCTATATTTAACATACCTAGATTTCTTGATATAGCTGATGGTAGTAGGTACCTGTAGACTGAAATCTAATAGTAAATATTGAGTGTAGTTTAATAGCAGATTATAATCTATCTAAATTGATCCTCAGTAATTATGTAGTATTCGAGGTTAGACTTTATAGTCTAAAACTGGGTGTTTCTACTACAAAATCAACAACCATCGTGCTAATATTAGTATTAATATCTCTCTCGATAGCTAATAATATAATTACTATTTTACTTTGTAGCTAACCAATCAAGCAATATTATATAGATAAGCTATAATAATCTATCGTCTGGTAATTAGTATAATAGTACGCCAATGAACTATTCCGCGCATTACTATTAGCAATAAACTTACTATTTTCATCTAGGATTCAATGCACTGACTATATGTCGCGGTTTTAAATCTTGTAATAACTTTCGTGGCGCGGAAAACATAAAGATAACTTGATATGTGACAAACTAGCCAATAAGATTCAAAAAGACATCCTCAATTCCAGTTTATTTGAGCGAAAATTACTTTTTCTCTTTCAAACATCTTGGGATTTCAAAATTAGCCGTCTCTCCTAAGCAGACCCAACCCCACCTTCGGGGGGTTGGTCTGCTTCACCTCAACGATAAAATTGAAGCTTTTCAATCTATTATATAACCGTACCTTGCGAATCGAACCAAAACAAATGATTATGACCATCACCTTCCACCTCACTACCTTCCTGACTAGGTACGATTTCCATATCTGCTTAGGTGGTTGAGATATTGCGATCTTTCGATCCCTCCTTCTTTAACCGCCGAAGGTCTCAACGTCCTTCCTCTTCGCTCCGATATTAAATATGGCGATTAGCGTCTTCCACATCTAATGGGCCGCTTTCTCGAAGCCATTCCAATAATTTTCTAGCATTTTGAGGTGTTCGATATTGCATGAATAGCTGAAAATCATCTCGAAATTAACCGGCTAGTTCCTACGTCTGCACCGCGCTCTTAAAGACGCGATCAAGCCGTCGTATAAAGCTTTAATCAAGCTCTGCATTATCATCAATAAAATACTGCGCTTTTCCAATGCTTCGACGAAATCCTCGTATTGTAGAAGGAGGTGATACACTGCTAGATGGTGGTGGCGGAGTAGAAAAAATCCTAAGTTCAGGTGTAGGGTTTTTAGCCTTGCGTAAATGCCCTATTATCTCCTCAGAATTGAAAGGATGGAGACCTCGCTTTCAAAAAGCGCTTCGAATCGTACGCGCTTTAAGGATATCCTTACGGATTGCGGGAATCTCTTTCAAAAAAGCACCTTTATCGTCCGTTTCCACACTTAGACTACCAAGATAGCTGTTCCGCTCTCGATTGTAGTATTTATATACTTGAAAAGGCTGGCCAGCTATTAAGCGGTTGAATTAGATATGTAGTATAAAATAAAAAGCTGAATTCGTATGTCAGATGCGAACTATAGCTATCAAAATCTAGTAATCGCGGCTTATCTTTCTGCTGAAGACGTCTTATATAGCGATCGAAATAATGAATCCAATTATGGCTCATGGAGTATCTCTTTCCACGACTACCTGCAAAGTAGCATTCTGTCAGCGCCTGTTCTGTCTCCAGCACTTTTTATCGGGGAAGGCGAAATGGAATCGCCCGATGATCTTTAAAGGACGCATAGTTGTCTTCTGCAAGTAAAGTACTTGTTCTGCATTATAATGGACACTATCTTAATGAATTTTACACTGAGGTACCTTTAAACGTTTTTGAAATTGTAGAATAGATGAATAGGTGAGGTACATGTGAAATTGTTATATATTGAATAAATAGATTGTCTATCTCCGATTCATCTATTATAATAGTGGAGCTTCAAGCATCTAGGATAGTATATAGAATGATCATTTATTTCATGTAATGGGCTTATACTATAGTAACTTGAGAGATATCTACATTATTATTTAGATGACAGACTATATAAACCAGAAAAACTTTGAATGACTTTTACCAGTATAATAGTTACTCGCTCTTTCTTTGGAAATACATCCTGCTGAATTTTCTAGTTTCGACAATGATCAATAGTTATAATTATTATATGAAAAGTACAGAAATTTAGGTTAATTTTTTTGCATCTCATAACTATTTTACTAGATTTTAGATGCTACAATGATAAATATATGTAATATAAAATTGAACATAATCACGTCGGTGGGGTTATATTTTACTAAACTAATTTTGTTTTGATTACAGCTATAAAAAGGAACTCTTTGTTAGTGTTCAGTTATGGAATTTATAAACGGCTCGCTTGACTTAAGATCCTGTTTTAACATTAAACTTCGACATAGTGGTGAGAGTTCCAATAAACTCCAAAACCTATCTATATCTAGTAAAATAGCAATAAGATTAAACTCTATATATTGCGTCTTCAATACTCCAGGATAGTCCAATAGCCAAAGCTCTAGTAAAAGTGATTGCGATTACTAGTTAGTTAGAGATCTCGAGAATAGACTGCCTTTCAAATCTAGTAGCGCTAAATTTGAACATGAAGGCCTGCCTCCACAGAATAGATAACTAGCTTCGAGGAATATTTTAGTTTAGATGTCTTATGTTAACTAAGTTATTATTGCTTTATATACGCGGGGGTTTGCTAATTAAAAATATGTCTATATTCCATAACACTGTCATATCTTTGATATATGAAAATATTAGATTCATAAAACCAACTAATGTTATTTGAGCGTAGCACTCTAATATTATAGGATGTTTTCTTTGCGCTTTGAACATTGGCCATTATTGAACCGATTAAATATATCCTATTTTATGCTTAATAAGTCTACGTAATTACTATTAAAGAACTGGTAAACTTAATCTAGATATATCAAATAATATTATTCTTTAATTCTTCTATCACAGTGCCAACGTCTTTAACATATTATATGATTTAGGTTTGACTGTGTTTTAACACATGTGACAAACTATATAACAATTTTCAATACTATGATTATAAATATTTAAAACGTTTCTTGATTAAAAACACGATGGTTGCAAGGCTCTGAATTAGCTAAACGAATAATTTATAGAATTAAATTACCGATAAACAATTGAATCAGAAAATATTTAGATTACTTAAAAGATTTATGATCGGTGTTATATTAATAATCTTCTTGTAATCTCTTTAGTACTTGAATTTTGTAACAATTCGCGGTTCATGAGATGTATAGTTATAAACTGTAATGATGATAAGAAAACATACTGTTTGCATATTGGATCTCCAAACCCCTTGCTAGATAGAATGAACACTTTAAACAGGTATTATATGGCAGAATTCAAATTGAAAGTGAGACACGGCAGCTATACTATCTTAGATTCATATGGTTAGCCGTGAATATCTTATACATATAGCTAACTGATGAATCAAATGAAAAATATCATAGAAAACTTACTATAAAACTCCTTGTAATAATTAAATAGAAATCTAGTTTAGAACATAAATAGCTATCTTGAATACTTTAAGTTATATCGAACTTAACTAATACGTCTTCCAAAAAAATTTCTATGACTTATTGACAATCTCTGATTTAGCTGTTGGTTAGCTCTTATTTCCCCACAGAATTAAGCTATAGTTTTGAGTCAATTCTCCGCTCTTCTAGATTCCCCGCTTTTCTAAGGAGAATTCACTCCGTAAATCCTCGAGTTATTTTTATCTCATTGCTGTATTTTATCTCTATAATACTGCGTTAATAGTAACAAATTATAGAATCATAACTATAACGTATTTGATTCATATTTTTATTCTGTATACTATTTGGACTGCATTAACAAACCTCGATAACAATCTTTAGCAATAACTGATTGACAGAGACTGGTCGACCGTCTTTATTTTACTAGGCATGTGGGTAGATAGTATCAAAGTTTTTTTGTGTAGTAAATTTAGTAAGTTAACTATATTTACTACGTTAGAAAATACGTAAGATTCGATAAAGTAGCTGAGCTATTGCCTTTTTAAAGAGTAACCAAAGCAGGTGAAGATGAAAGAGTGTAATACAACATAATAATAGCTCTTGACTTTTTTTAATTTAAGAAATATGGAAATCCCTTAACAATTATTTAATAAATACAATAGTATTATTCTTAATCTATCGGTAGATAATTTCATCACATATTATAGAAATAGGGATAAATTTAATGGATTTTACAGACTTAAGCACTCTTTAAAGATCTACATATGGATTTGACAGGTAATAAAGACAGAATAACTAGTAACTATACAACCAAGGTATACAACATTTGGAAAGGCTTATAGAGCTAATAAAAGCTTTATTTCTAAAATAATAACTAAGATAGGCTAACCCTCCTATATCGCTACAAGAAACTTATGTAAGAATTTGGGTTTCGGGTTTTCATTTAATCAAGCTTCAGTGCAGGTTTTTGATCAGATAAAACTTTCATACTAGCTATGTACAAAATAGTATTCTAGTTCTATAAAACCTGGTTATACTGATTATAATATAATAGATAATAAATACTATTAGAGATAATTCGGCATTGAACTCATGTTTCTAAGGACTATATTTATTTCTTAAAATTCTATACATCTTATTTTTAAATTATTCTAGATCTCTATTAGGGGCAATACTGAAATCAACCTAAATATAGAGCGTTCAACTAAATTACTAAATTGAATTTAATAGTAGCTCTCAGACTAATGTATTTCTAGATCCCGCGGGCTAGGCAAGATGTTTAACTTAACCGGTAGGGTGGCGAGCGGTAGAGCGCCCTCTAGGCAAATTCTTAGTAAATCTATCTGGTTAGGGAGCTAATTTAGTTTTAATAAGGGTCTATTGGTTCGAACCCTATTGCCGGTAAAATTCTATCTATAAGACATCTACTGAAGAAAGCCTACTAGGGGTTTAGTTGATTTATCTAGGACCTGGACAGTAGCCCCTAAGGTAGAACAGGTCTGTCGAGGAACGGAGTATTATTCAACATATATATTTAGGCGGGTGGGGAATACAGTCTTCCGGATTTATACCTTGCACATCCTTATATAAGGTAATAAAATAGGTCTATTTATTAATTAGGAGGTCTTTCTGTGCTGTAGAGGACTAGCAGGAAGTAACTGTGCTGTTAAAAGTAACTAGCAGGTCTTAGACCTTAGGAGGCGCTCTAAGCCTAGTTCGGGCACTATATTAGAACAACTGATATTCTAGCTAAAAGGCTTCCTAACCCTCTTTCTGCATTTCCTTTCCTTTGTATTCAGGCGTTGGGAAGCCTTTCGGTGTCAGGCTGGGCACACCGACCTGCATAGCTGCCATATGACTAAAAGGCGGCTCCAGAAATAGGTATATGAATTATCAATCAATCAGTCAATCAGTCAATCAGATATTTAGCTTATTTCAGTGGATCGTTATGTGGTAGATTTCATTGAAATCGAGCTGCCGTCCGTAATATCCAATAAAAATAAAGGCTACATCATAATTACTTCTTACATAGAATAGTCAGTTGAGTGACTGGTCAGGTAAAAACTTAGAGTAGTATAGTTCAAGATTGGATTCTAATTAAGGCTCGAATCTGCCTTTAAGTTCTAACTAATAGTTTGGTAGGTTAGGTTAGACATTTAAACCTAAATATTTAGATATTAGGTAAAAAGTTTAGATGGATTAATCGGAATAAGAAAATTTAAACAGCGAATAAAAAGTTAGGTAGAGTGATTAAATTACCTATAACCTATAATATAACCGTAAGAAATTTGTTTCCTTATAATTGTAGGTAGATAGATAGTCCAAGATAGAAAATAATTATATTACTATTTTATCTGGTATGGGAACATTAAGGTATATCGGTATGTATGTAGCGATATTTTCTAGTGAATTAATATAGTTATAAATATTATGGGGCTTCCTTGGGGATTTTTATAGTTTAGTACTATCCTATATATCGAGTTAATTGATATATTATCTTATGATTTCTATTTTATCGAATAGCTAGCTATATACGCTGATAGTGTATAGTACTAATAGCATATCAAATATTCTAATATTAATTTTTTATCTGTTTAAAATAGTAGTTTTAATTAAGGCACACCTAAATTTCAATATTTTATTTTTATTAACTTGTTTATACAAAGAATCTATAGATATCTTTAAATTTAAATTATTTAAAAAAAGGAATAGTATAAAAGAAATTTCTATTAACTTGTTAGACCTCAGGCACCGCGGCGGAGGATTAGTCAACCGCAGTTGTATCACGTGACTTCTTGCCACACCAAAACCTACCGCTGGTCTCCCCCTTATAGGAGACCAGCGAACAGTTGTGTATCTATCGCTTAGTTACCCTGACCGCAGCTATTCCTCATATTACCTCCTTCCTATTATCTGGTCCTCTCTAGCACGTTAGCTCACCACCTTTAACTACTGTCTTCTAAGAAAGCCTTTCTTAGAAATCTCTATAATTAATATTAGAAAATCTTATTAAAATCGCGTCGCCCTAGAGATAAAAGTTATTTATATAAAGAATCTACAGATATCTTTAAATTTAAATTATTTAAAAAAAATAGAATAGCATAAAAGAAATTATTAACTTACTACTAAAGAGCCTAATCTGCTAAGAGAGCTTTCTTTAAAAATATAATATTATTTATTATATATTATATAACTAAATATTATAAATTACTATACTATATATATATAAATTACAATATAACCTACAGGATTAACCGTAGATTAATAACCTAATCTATCTTACCGACGGTTTTTATACTTTAACCTAACCGTACCGCGACGGTTAGGTTAGAAAGAAATTTTTAACCTAACCGAACGGTCATGGTTAGGTTACGGTTAAGGTACAGCGGTTAGGTTATGCAACTCTATATATCATATATATTAAATAGATTACAATAAGTATTACTGGTAATTTCAATTATAGTAGTATTTAGAATTTTATATTAAATTCAATAATAAAATCATTATTCCTTTATTAACGCTTATTATTTCCTAGCTGTTGATATAATATATATTTAAATCAACCCGTTATTATTTAGTTCAATTGTTAGCTCTTAATCCTTATTTTTTTACTAGGAGTATCAGCTTGTTACAGCTACTTTAGAAACACTAATTAGCAGACTGAATAATTACTTAGTTGATTAGGGTGGTCATTCTATCTTAGTAGGTAGGAGATATAGCTCTTTGAATTATTTATTTCAGTTTTTAATATTGTTTTTAATAGTTTACTAGATAATTAATATAGGAATATTCGCTGAAATAAAGACCACGATAATATATGTATATAATTATAAGACAAATAAAAAAATTAATCTAGTTAAAAATAATATTTCAAATTATTCTTTTTATTTCTTTATGTCGATAATGTTTATTTGCCTACTTTAAATATTACTAAACGTAGTAACTTATAGATTATTACCCCCATTATTAGATTCTTGTATATATATTGTTCAATCTGACCTCTAATTTGATTTTGATGCCTATATCTCCTTACTAATTCATATATTATAATGCCTAGAGGTCTTCTTAAACATTTAATTTTGAAGTTTAAGTACTATAATTATAATATAAATGTCTAAATGTTACGGAGAAGGCTAGGAAACTTATTACTTTTAAATAGAAAGGTGTCTAGAAATTCTGGTATAAATATAAATATTATAAAATTTAATTGGAAAGTCTATTATTAATAAATAATAAAACATTTATTTCTAAAGGGGGTTGTTAGCGGTCACTACTTCAACGGGTACTACTTTAAAAATAAATGATAATATTTTTGTTTCTGCTTTATTAATAGGAAAAAATATAAAATTTAAAATATGGAACAAAAATATAATAATATAATAATAATGGACATGATTTATTTAAATTACGAATACTGTAATTAAATATAAATTCTTTATCTTATTTATCCTCAATATTTATTTTGTTTTCATCCTTTTCCCGCATATAGACTTGCACACGGTTAGGTTAGGTTAGGTTAAAGAAAAAATTTTAACCTAACCGCGGTATAGAAAAATAGAAGGCAGTTAACTATATTAACTACCTTAGCGCCAAGACCTATAGCGCTTTACCTATTTAGGTTTAGAATAGTTAAGGCGGTTAGGTTAATTAACCTTACCCTAACTGTTGTTTTAACCAACTTATTAAAAACCCTCTTTAATATAGCTATTTAATCCTAAAAAAAATATTAAAATATAAATGTTGTGGGACGAACAGAGATGGATCTTCCTATCTAAGCGTGCCGTATGAACAAGAAGGAATAGCTAAGAAACAGAAGGTCGGGCAGCGGTCTGGTGTCAACAAATAGGGCGAGAAGGCGGTATGCGGCGGCAGAAGCGAGGTCCTACCGAGCTCCAGCTACTAGTTCGTATAAGGCCTATAGAACCCATAACAATAGCCCCCCCCTCTTCCCCCCTTTTTCTGTGGTCCTATCCTGAAGAGGTTGAACTCTGGTTATCGGGAGTGCGCGTAAGCCAGCGGTCTAATGCCTGGCACTCTTGGAGGGCGGTGGCTGGCTCCCATATTAGGCGGGCGTATCCGGTCCATTTTACCTTATATTGTAGTTGGGAGCCTCTACCTCGTCGTACGCGGTGTTTGTTAAGGATCTCTTCGACTTAGTATTCGTCCTTCCCTTCTATTTAGATTACCGGTAGCTGGGGATTATTAGACTGTTAGAATAGGAACAGATTAGTAGCAGCGGGTCGGAGAAGGTCAATATAAAAGACTGGATAGATTCCTGGGGGTATATTAAGGCGTACAGCATAAATACTAATTACTTTGAGAACCGTATACTTAGCGTTCTTCCAATCCAGCTTCTTATTAGGTCGGTCAGTAGTAATATTCCAAAGACTAAGCCAGATTTCATCGTTCTTTTTGTACGTGGGGGTAGGCTTCCGCAAAACCCAAATTGGGTCCTAGATACACAGACCCAGACCCAACCCAGACCCAGGGACTGGGGCCCCAGAAAACCCCATTTCGACCCAGTTTGAACCCAGTTTTGCATAAAATCGTAGTCTTAGTATTTATAATTCCAAAATTTAATACTGTTCTTTACACTTGTTCTAGTTCCGCATCTAAATATTACTTGATATTGCACTTAAATATTGGAAATTTTAGGAAACTATACTGAAACGGAGAGGAGGAGCTCTTGTTTTCTATTATTTACCTATCGACTTAACCGGTTTGAAAGGTTCTGGGAGCTAATAAGGGTTTAGACGCTTTATCGCGGTATAGATAATAGTATCCATCTAGAAATATATATATACTATATTGTAGACTGTATATATATTTAAGAGGACATATATAATAAACCTTTATTATCTCTGCTGGAAACTAATGCATCCTCAATATCAACTAAAAGCTACTAACCTCTCCTACCCTAGTAGGCCACTACAAAGTAGCAATTATTCGCAGGCGTAAAGATATTCGATCCTTTCTACAGTATTTCGATCTTCATCTTAGGACAGGGTGAAATTCTCTAGGGACCGCAGGTAAAACTAGGGTAGGAATGGGCTATTACTGGGTTATACCTAGGTTTTCTGGGCTATTGCTGGGTAATACCTGGGTCTTCTAGGGTATTGCTAGGTTATAGCTAGAGTTTCTAGGGCCGGCTGTATAGATAAAACTAATCAGCAGTCAGGCTGAAATATTACTTTTAATTTAATTCATTCTCTGTCTAAGTCCTTCCATACCATCCTAACTTCAAAACTCCTGGTAAGTAGGCCTCTTCCTTAGTTCTCCTTTCTTCCCTCTACTACCGGTCCTATTTTCGCCATGTCGCAGAACCAGAGTCAATAGTCTAACTTCGCATTATCTCTCAATAGAGGTAGACCAACTCACCTATCTGGCACCATCAAACCCCTTTAAAATACTATCTAATAGCCAGGCTACATACGACGCGTTTAATCCTAACTTTCTCCGACCAAATCTACCTACGCTAATACCTCCCTCACTAACGCGTGTTGGACCCGATCGCTAAAAAACATTTATTCTATACGATAATATAGTGCATACTAAGTGGGTAGATTAGTAGTTACAAACCGATTATAGAAGGAGGAGTAAGATTAAGTGGGATTTAACCAGGCATACAGCTATCTAGGAACACTTTGATCAGGTTGCCCATAGTGCAGATAGTGCGCTAAAAGTTATGTGTCGGCGCTGCGCAAAGATTCTTAAGCATCTATATACTACGCATACTAACGCAGAGAGCAAGAATCAGTATTATAGCACATCGACTATAACCAAGCATCTTAAAACCATGTCCTGCCGAAATACGAAAAATGGAAAAAAACGCAGAGATCACAAGGTTTCTAAAGAATAGGGTACGTTACACACCGGCTAGTCGTCTTCTATAAAAATATATAAAGTGTACTAACTCTTGTGGGTCTTTATTCTTCCTAGAAAAATCCGGCTACTTTTCCCTTTTCACAGTTATGCTGGGAAGAAGAAATCCTACAGTTCCTTACGCTTAATCGACTCTCTTTTTATCTAATTAAGCATCAAACATTCAGGCGCCTTATTCAGTATGCTCGCTCTACCCTAAGCACCCTAACTTTCCCCTCTGCTAATACCATCCGCCGCCGACTCAAGGCCCTCGTGCTCGAACGCCAGAAGCAGAGTCTCCAGATACTTCCCGCTGGAGTCAAGTTGTCAATTACGCTAGATTGTTAGACCTCTCCATTCTCACAGGCGTTCTTGGCTATGACTAGCTATTTCATTAATGCTGATTGGGTCTATCGTAAGGTGCTCCTTGGGTTCAAACTAATTTATAGCTCTTATACGGGCGCTAATATGAGTAATATTCTTCTCCGTACGCTAAAGAATCATAATATACAAGACAGAATATTTAGATTAACAACTAACAATGCGTCAAACAATAAGACTCTAGTTAATTCACTCCGACAGGCCTTACCGGATAACGTTAATATTATCCAGATTCCTTGTCTTACTTATGTTATCTAGCTTAGTCTGAACCAACTTCTGGCGCGGCTCAAGGCGGTCCTAAAGAACGAAACTACGGAAATAAAGTAGACAGACCAGCAATTACAAGCAGCGAAGGCGAACGCTCAGAGTCGGACATACAAAATTTCTCGGATATTAAACAAAGTCCGCTATCTCGCGATCTATATTTATACGAGCCCTCAACGCCTCGAAACATTCGAAACCCTTTAAAAGAACCTAGATCACGCCGACCTCAGGCAGAGAAACCCTAAGCTCAAGCCAATCCAAGATATAAAGACTCGGTGGAACTCTACTTATCTTATACTTCGTCGGGCGAAAAGACTCCGCGAGTTCTTTCAGCCGTTCTATAAAGAATATAACTGTAAAGAGATGTTGCTAAGTAACGAAGAGTGGCGCCAGATCAACTATTTTCTTTATATTACTAAGCTCTTCTTTTATTACACAACAGAGCTTTTAGAGACACGAGATGTCACCGTTCATCTTGTATTTAAGATCTACAATGCACTTTTTAAGCATCTAGAACAGCTAACGCAACAACTACGGCGAAAGCGCGTTTATTAGAAGCAGCATATGCTCGAGTCTCTTAAAGCTAGCCGGGCAAAGCTGGGTGAGTACTATTCGCAGACAGATAACGTCAAAGGGCATGTCTTCGCAATTAGTACTATATTGGCCTCTAACAACCGCTTCCAGTTCTTCCAATCCAATAACTGAGATTTAAAGTGGCGTACCATCTATCGACAAGCATTCGCAACTACCTTAGCCCCTTACCAAAAGCGTCTTTCGAATCCAGACGGTTCACTGAGTACTGACACATCTACCAAGCCATAATCTTTGTTTAGGAGGCTGAACCAGACAGCTAGTAGAAATAAGATCCTGTCTAAAACAGCGACAGGGGAGATAGGCCAATATCTTGATAGTAGTACGTTTTACGCTACGCTCGACTTACTTTACTAACTAGTCTTAGATATCACCGAAGAAGAGCCTCTATAATTCTGGAAAGCACACCAGGGTTGTTTCCCCGCGATTACATCCCTTGTAAGAGATATTCTCTTTATCCCGGCAACTAGGGCGGGCGTAGAAAGACTGTTTAACACGGCTCGCGATATTTGTTATTATCGCCGCGGACGTATAAAGTCTGGAACTATTAAGGAACTGATGATATTTCTTTACGCATTAAGATTTGATCTTAAGGCCCAAGAAGCACGGGAGCTAGAAGCCTTCTTTACCGTGGATGAGATTGAAGCATTAAAAGAGCAGAAGGAAGACAAGTCGGATGACATTAAGGTTCGGTCGATCAGTGATACGGAAGAAGTAGATCAGGGGTCAGCAGAGTCTGATCCGATCAATGTTTATGATAAGCCAGAGCTACCAGAGAATACCCCAGTACGGGTTTCGGGAAGAAAGCGAAAGGTTAGAGAGGATGATAATTTTATAATAATTTAAACGATGGAACCATAACTTCATATAATCTTATCTGTTTTAGTTGTATTCAGACAAGAATCAGTATAGTAACATATTTTTTAAGGCTAGTATGTAAGAAAAATACTGAATATTACGGCAAGAAACCGCATAATTTATGCAGTCACGAGGGCTGAGAGTATAACGCCATAAAAAACCTAACTTAGGATATCTGGGGCCCTAGTACTGGGTTTGGGATTTTGCATATCAACCCAGACCCAGTACTGAGTTCGAGATCTGGCCCCAAAACCCCACCCAGACTGGGTTTGGGTTGGGTCAGGGTCAGGGTTTTTGGGGTTCTGCGGAAGCCTACGTAGGGGCTGGGCTTCTCTGCTTATTTGCCTGTCTTTCTGCTTCCTATTATACGTAGGCGGCTGATGCTTAGGCCCAGCTAAAAGCCTCTGTAAGCTTCCGGACAATAGCTTTACCCTTCTATATAAGGCTTCTTGCTGGCCCGTCTGCTAAGCTGTCTAAATCTTCCGTAGGTGCGAAGGGGGTCGGGTGGAAGCCATAGCTTAGGAAGAACAGGCTAGTTCCCGTTATTGTTAACGTACGGGTATTCAGCGCGAATTCAGCAAGTAGAAGCAGCTAGTTCCAGTTATATTAATCGTAGCAGGTGTAAGCGCGTAAGTACGCCTTAACCGTACTATTTATGCGTTCGGTAGCTCTGTCTGTCTAAGAGTAATAAGCTGTTAATAAGCGTTTTTAAATCCCGACTAACGCGCAGATGTAAGACTATATAAGGCTTATAAACTAGGGCCCGCGGTCAGAGATAATCGATCTAGGGAACCTATGCTTGCTGATTACTCGTCGTACAAGTACCCAGGCTACCTGTTCGGAACTAGTTTCGGCCATGCCTTCGAAGACCACTTCCCTTATTAACCGGTTAGTAACTACTAAGATAGTAGTTTTCCCGTCGCTCTCTGGAAGGTCGGTAATAAAGTCCATAGAGAGCTCCTGCCAAGGCCTGTCGGGCACGAGAAGAGGTTTTAGCAGGCCCTTTCGCTGATCTCTCTAGGCTTTTAATCTGCCGCAGATATCGCAATTCCGTACAAATTATCGAATATCCTTAGATATATCAGGCTAGAAGTATTCCCGACTAACAAGCTGGTAGGTTTATTCCTTCCCAGGGTGGCCGAAAACTAGAGGATCGTAAGCTTATTAGATTAAGCTTATACGCAGCAGTTTAGAATTAGGCACCTATCGTCTACCGCGGAACTGCGCAAAGCCCTGCTAATCCAGCTGGCATTCTGCTAGAGAGACCTTAACCTTCATATGCGCGGGTAACTTCCTCCTACCCTCCTGCAGATAGATAAGGATCTCCTAATGTTGCAGGTCTTAATTCTTCCCCTCTTCCTATAGATCTTGTTCTCTCTTATACGAAGAAGCAGTTTCCGTAGCTATTAATAAGATCTCGACTAGCCGATCTTTTTCTAAAAAAAGCTGCATAATATGGCCTTTAACCTAATTATTATTGTCTGTCGGGGCGTCTTAGTCGCGCCTTAATAGAGCATCCGCCCTACTGTTATCTGCTCCCTTACAGTAGACAAATTTAAAGTTAAATTAACTAAGAAATAGGGACCATCGTACATGCCTCTCGGTAAGCTTCCGTAAAGAGAAGAAATATTCCAGATTCTTATAATTAGTTATTACCTAGAACACTGGCACGGAGCGTAGTTCCGCGTCCTAAGCCTCCAGGCAACATACAACCGCGAGCAGCTCCTTATCATAAATCTTATAATTACACTCCGCCGGAGTATTCCGTTTAGAGAAATATATATAAGAACATAAAACTCCTTCGGGGTCGTACTGGGAAAATATACTACTAATATTATAGCCAGAAGAGTTAGTCTTTACTACTATCGTACGGTCTAGATCGAAAATAGCCAATATAGGCCTGGTAGTAAATAACTTCTTCAGCATGTTGAAGCTCTCTTAGCAGATCTATGTCTATTAGAAGGCCGCCCTCTTCTTAGTAAGATTTATCAGAGATCGTACAATGCCGGAGAAGTTCTTAATAAAATATCTGTAGAAGTTTGCGAAACTAAGGAATCCTCGTACGTCCTTAACAGTAGTTAGTAGCTCCCAGTTCTATATAGCCCTAACTTTCTTAGAATCTATTTTAACTCCTTACCCGGCTTGGACGATAAACCTAAAATATTTAGTTTTTTTAACCTTAAACTCGCACTTCTTGATATCGAGAAAAAGGCCTGCTTCTTAAAGTTTCTCTAAAACTTTCCGTATATAGTTCTGATACTGTTTAAGATCTCTGTTAGTATAGATTAGCATATTATTAAGATAGGCAGAGCAGAATTCGTCTAGATACTCGCGTAGTGCCTAATTAATATATTTCTAGAAGGTTGAGGGAGCGTTCGCTAGGCCGAAGAGAGTAATAAGCTATTTGTAGAGACTATATCGCGTACAGAACGTAGTTATCTATTCCTGTCCTTTAGCGATCCGAATCTTATAGAAAGCTGCAGTAACATTAAGTTTCGTAAACTACTTAGCTCGTCCGATCTGATTTAACGTCTTATTAATAAGAGGGAGAGAGTAACAGTCCTTCTTAGTAATCGCGTTTAGAGCACGGTAATCCACGTAAAACTAAAGGCTTTCCCCTAGTTTTTATACGAATAAGACTAGTGCAGCAGCAGAGGAGTAACTAACTCTAATAAAGTTTTTTTGCAGGAGGTCGGTGAGTTCTTTCCGTAGGGCCACAAGTTCTTCGCGGGATATTAAATATAATAGACCCTAGGGAATCTCTGGGTCCTATCTATTTCTTTATACAAGCTTAATTGAATAGTTAATTCCGGGTCCTTAATAAGGAGGGAGGCTCTAAGCTTAATCTGGGTTAAATAGACCGAGATACTGACAGTATTATAGCGGCAGCCTCTTCTGTAGATCTACCAGCTTCTTTAGTTCTAAAGCCTTTTAGATATCTGCTATAGAGACTAAAAAGACCTGCGTGTTCTAGGGGCTTCTTTTAGCCTGGCGAACATACTTCTGTATAGCCCTTATCGAGACTTCGCGGAGGCCTAGCAGGGTTAGAGGCCTTTTAACCTCGCTCTATAGACGAGAGCGTATTGTACGGAGGTATAGTCTCCTATATTTAGCGTCAAGCTGGCCCTTATAACGCTTCAGCTAGGGTATCTCTAAAATCATATTATTGCCGAGTTAGTTAGGCAGTACGTAAAAACATGCGCCTGTTTCCGAATGGGTTCTGATATCTAACCATATCTGTACGATCTCTATAAAAGTACTTAGCTTACCTACCGCCTCTTTAACTATCCAAGGGGCGATTACAATAGTAAGTATCTAATAGATCTCTACGAATAATTTGCTAATAGCGCTATAAGTTAGATAGCCTATATTTATTATTATACGTGCCGAGGCAATCTAGTATACGATTAAATGTACAATAAAGGGTGGGGAATCTAGAGGCTGCTAGGGACGGCTTCCTCGGGTGCCTTCTAGAGGTTCTGTACACGGGTCTGAAGAGAGTTAAGAGAATTTAATTGCTTTAACTGTTTTCTTCCTATCCTCTCGTACGCGACTTTACATAAGAGCTACTCTTTTCCCGAGTCCTCTAACTCTAACCCTTAATTGCTACTAAAGAAGGTCGCCTTCTAAATATTAGCGATCTGCTTCGGAGATAATAGTAGTAGTAAGCAGCAGTTCTATACAAGATAACCTTTCTTCCTATATTGAATATATTCTCTCTTTATCTTTCTTTTGTCGCGCTCTTTCGCGCTAACCTATATTGCTTATTTAGGCAGCTTCGTGCTGTTAGCTGACTTTAAGCCCCTAACCTCTTCGCGTAGAGCCGTAATCCAGGTTATAATTAGTTCCTAGTCTATTGGGTTGGGGTGGGCAGGCTATGGAGGACTCGTCGATCTTCCTCTAGTAGAGATCTCTCCTACAGCAGCGGTTGTACGAGCTCGTTCTTTGCTCAGTCTCTCTACCCGCTAGATATCGTGGTTTACACGTCGCAGCTAGTCATGGTAGGCCTTGTACGAGTCTGCCTGAGGAATACTAATCATCCCCTTAAGAAGCTGCTAGTTTACCGCAGTATCTAAGAGCGCCTTCTTCTAGGTGTCGTCCTAGTTAATTCCGCCTGCGTTCAGTAGCACCTTGTCGAACTCGTTAAGAAATTCTTCTAGGTCGTATTTCCCTTGCTTCATAGTATTAATCTATATAAGGGCCTTTCTCTGTCGATCGGGATTATTAAAGGCCTTATCTAGGACCGCTGCGAATTCTTCTTATATTATCGCGGTCCCGGAATCTTAACGGGCCTAAAGCTAGGGAAGAATGCGCTAATTAGCCTTCCCTCTAGGATAACTGTAGGCGTAATAGACTTACTCCTCCTTTATACGGTAGCATGCGACATTGATAGCGAACTTCGTACAAAGGTTCATCTAGAAGAGAGAGTAGTCCTTCGGGTCTTCTCCTATAAAGAGTTCGATATCTAGATAGCAGGGTCGGAGTCGGTTAGGGCTTAGGGCCTCGGGTATGGGGGGAGTAGCGATTAACGCGGTCGTCGTACGCATATCTGGTTGTTAGCTCTGTACAGCGCGCAGTTCGGCCCAGAGGCTGTCATTCTCTTCTTAGTACTGTTGCCTTTAAGCTTGCATCTCGGTACGGAGCTCCTAGAGTTGTCGCAGGAGTATAGCCATACTTCCTTCTTCCATTATTATAGCGAGAGGTCACCTCTCGCTATCCCGGTGTATTGATAGAGCTATTTCTAATGTTGTGGGACGAACAGAGATAGATCTTCCTATCTAAGCGTGCCGTACAAATAAGAAGAAATAGCTAAGAAACAGAAGGTCGGGCAGCGGTCTGGTGTCAACAAATAGGGCAAGAAGGCGGTATGCGGCGGCAGAAGCGAGGTCCTACCGAGCTCCAGCTACTGGTTCGTACAAGGCCTATAGAACCCATAACATCTGGGGCCCTAGTACTGGGTTTGGGGTTTTGCATATTAACCCAGACCCAGTACTGGGTTCGAGATCTGGCCCCAAAACCCCACCCAGACTGGGTTTGGGTTGGGTCAGGGTCTGGGTTCTTGGGGTTCTGCGGAAGCCTACTAACCAGTATAATAGCCGTTTACTAGTGCGCGAGGGACACTCGATATCGTACTAAGAGAACTCCTAAGAACCCTCCGACGTGTCGGACCGGACCGCCGAAAGAACTAGGTTCTTTATAAGAGATAAGACTGTAAATAAAGATGACTTTTTGTCCTAGTAGCTCCAGACTAAGTATAGTTAATAGCTGAATAGAGGCAGGCGGTCCAAGATTAGATAGTCCATAGAGTACTCCTTAGAGGTATGGAAGCACTTCGACCAGATAGCCGAATTAAGTTCGGGACGGCCTCGGCCTAAGGTCATCTGTCGGGCTTGCTCGACTTTACTTAACTATCCCTAGCATAAATCATACGGAATAAACGCGATAGGAAAATACTAGAGATACTTTTCTTACCGTAAAGGGAAGAAAAGAATATTAAGCCAAGTCCTTATCTTTGATGCGATTAAGAGAGCATATACCAGCCCACCGTCAGACGCGGGGAAGTTCACCAGAGCATAACTAGAAGAACAGCTGCTAAAAACTATTACGTGTTTACAACTCCTATTTAAGATTATTAAAGATCCTACATTTTAGAATCTTCTTAATCTTATCTACTCGGGACCTTGAAAGCTAGAGATCCCTTTAGCTAAGACATTCTGTCGACGTTTACGTGACGCAGTAACCACACAGCAAAAGTTACAGTTAGAGGAACTACCTAACGATGCAAAAGTATCGCTTACGTTAGATTTTTAGACTAGCCTCTTCTAATAAGCGTTTATAGCTATTACCGTCTACTATATTGACAAAGAGTAGAATTACCGGGAACTTTTTCTTAAATTTAAGCCCCTGCACGGCGCTCATACGGGTACTAACCTAAATAATATTCTTGTCCGCCTGCTGAGAGAAAGGCAACTCTTACATCGAATATTTAGCGTGACTACCGACAATACAACCAATAATAAAACCTTAATTCGGATCTTACAGGACGCTCTCCTTTCTTCTAGTGCGATTAACTCTTAAGAATCTATTGTTCGCGTCCCTTGTATAGCTCACGTTATTCAGTTATATCTGAAGCAGCTTCTTAGGCATATTAGGATCGTACTGAAGAACAAAAAGATTACAGATATCTGGTCAGACTTACAAGTCAGTTCCTTAAGGGATTTAGCAGATAATAGGGCCATTACTTATATCTTAACAAAGGTAAATATGCATACTGTCCTACAGCTAAAAGAGTAGTACTAACGTTATTATATTTTCAGATTCGATTATTTGCAATCTTTATTAACACAAGTCCTCAGCGGCGAGATGCGTTCTTATACCTCCAACCAGGCCCTGTCTGGGTCTTTCTGTTGCACGACGTGCAAACGCGGTAGAACTTAATATTCTTAATACTTCGAAGAGCACGCCAATTACAAGATTGCATTAACAAGTATTACAACAACTATAACTACTTGCAGTTTAGACTGTCGGACATAGAGTAGCGACAAGTTAATTATCTCCTCTAGTTAACAAAGCCTTTCTTCCAATTTACTATAGCTCTTATAAAAATAAGAGATGTCATAATTTACAGCGTATTTCTTATATACAGAAAACTTCTGGAGCACATCGAAAGATCGAATTAATATCTTAGAAAAAAGATAACGCCATAGAAGAGGAACATATTTAATGCATTAGTAGTGGCGAAGCAGAAGTTAAGGGAGTATTACGAAAAGACCTATCGTAACTATGGATTTCTCTATAGAACGGGCACTCTGCTTGCCCCTCAGTATAAGCTCTCTACCTTTAACAATACTAAGTACTCCAGATATCACGGCCAAACTTTAAAGCGTTACTATAAATACCTGAGAGCTTCTTTCCAGCAGTACCAGCACCAGATCCCGGAGATATCCTTCCGCGCGGCTAGGACGAGTTGCCCTTAGCAGGTATCGGAGTTAGACCGGCTGCTTATTCCATCGGATCCGTCCGAGTTTAATATAGATATTAATCTGGATAAAGTAGATCGATATCTTAGGGAAAGTAAGGACTCTCGATGTATTCTTTACTACAATATTTAATAAGATACAGGAACTGTCTAAATCTCGCCCCGGGCTTACTGGAAAGATCACAAACGTAAATATCCAGTGCTTTTACAACTAGCTCGTAATCTACTTTCTGTCCCGGCTACAGGAGCGGAGGTCGAACGGCTTTTCAACACCGTACGAGATATCTACCACTATCGTCGAGGATCTCTAAACGAGATAACTATACAAGACCTAATAATATATATGTGCTCGGAAAAATTCAGCCTAGATACCTAGCAGGGAAGCAATCTCGAGCCCTACTTAGCAGAAAGTAGTAGGCAAGAGACGCTTAAAGAAGAAGAAGCTCTCTCAAACCAAGAAAACTTCGATCCTATCAGTGACGATGAAGAGGACACTTCGGATAGAACTAACAGCTATAGCATTCCCAGCGAGGCAACATACTAGATAGTAATCGAGGTGGCAGGAGCAACTCCTGGTAATAACAACGAGCAGAATGTGAGCGAGGAAGAAAATAATAAGATGCCGCTATTACCACCTCTAGTAACTTAGCTAGGCGGCAGGGCTCAGAGAAAATCTGGAAGAGTAACGATGCTATCTAGTAGACTGCAGGGTTACGAACTATATTAGGGTCTGATAAGTTATAAATAAGACAGTTAACTATCTTTTCTTTAAAAAAACCATCGGCAAATGCTAGGCCATTTAAGTTTGTAACCAAAAATAGTCAGAAGCAGATATATAAACCTTGGATATACCGACCTGCAGGAGAAATACGGCATAAACTATGTAAGTTAACTAGTTAATTTTATTTACTTTTGCGGGTTTGGATGGGTACCCGTTAGGGTCTCGGGTCGGGTTTCCGAATCCAAAACCCGCCCGCGGGTCTGCTGACTAAGACCCGACCCAACCCGCGGGGCGGGTTTCGCACGGGCGGGTTGGGTTTTGGGCGGGTAGTGGCGAGGTCTAAAACTACCTAACCAGTGTGTCACGTGATAACGACCTGGGAACATGTAAACCCGGGCGAAGCTTAGGGTGTGGCTGTATCATGACCGAGCCGGCTGTGGCTGAACCCATCACGTACACTCTGGCAAGTTGCAACCAATTCCGAAGCCTCTTCAAGATCACCGCTCACTAGGATCGTGCATATCAAGTTCAGTACGTATGGAGCACAAAGAATATCCACAAACAATGGGCAGCGCAGGGGATAACTCCAACCCCATCGTCTTTTTCGACATCACTCTTGGTGGTAGGTTCTGCACACAATCAGCTTACAGTGGCTCTTCTATCCCGGACAGAAGGACCAACCATTACCGTTTCACAACCGAGCGGATGGGAAAGAAAATATGCCATGTCCCGCAATCTGCTCGCATGAGATATGTGTAAAGGACGAGGTGATAGAAAAAGACACAGGCTAAGTACGTACGTTCTAATAGGGGAGCCTCTTGGTCGGATTAAAATAGAACTATTCGCGAATATCACACCGCGTACAGCTGAGAATTTCCGTCAATTCTGCACTGGTGAGAGCAAAAACGCCCAAGGCAAACCACAAGGCTATAAGGGCAGCAAATTCCATCGGGTAGTACGTATAGGATATCTCACGCTGAAATGCGGGTTCTGTGACTGACTATGGATTGAAGATCAAAGATTTCATGATTCAGGGAGGTGATTTCATCAAGGGCGATGGCACAGGATCATGCTCTATCTACGGCACTCCGAAGTTCTCAGACGAGAATTTTGCTCTCAATCATGACCGAGCAGGCCTCCTGAGTATGGCAGTAAGTCCTCAAACCGCACCAAACAAATACAAACTACACGGATCGATTACTGATTGCCATCAAGAACTCAGGACCCAACACAAATGGCTGCCAATTCTTTATCACGACCACCCCGACGCCCTTCTTGAACAACAAACACGTTGTATTTGGTCAGGTAGTCGATGGCATGGACATTGTGCGAATGATCGAGAACACCCGTACCACCAGGGACAAGCCTATTCAAGATGTGACGATTGTGCAATGCGGAGAAATGTAATGGTTTCATCGGTCCCTCCGGAGGACTCCGGAGGTGCGATTCAAAAAGAAGCAATGATTCCATAGGCGTTATCTGGTATCCCGAAGTGAATCATTTGATAAGGGGTAGATATTAGTGTGACATCAATCACTGGAATACCCAGCGCATAGACGTGACGTTGAGCGATGTCTTCGTAGCGACGCGGATGTGTGGCGTGAAAACAGCAGAAAGCTATGTGGAGAAGTATGTAGAAGATCCAGTAGAAGAACATAAGGATCACCTTCGAGTCAAGAGATCGTATGTCCGTAGATTTCTTCGGTATAGCATAGATGGCAGAACATCGATTCGGATTGTCTTGGGGCTTTATCGGCCACGGTTTGGCGTGAAATTGTTTCTCAAGCGCGTCGGTTCAGCCCTATGCGTTCCTCCCGAGACCGTACAATTCTCGCTTTGTCACCAGGAAGAGGCTTCAATTCATCGCTGGGGTCAAAATTGGTGTTCAAGCCGTCTTTTGCAAGCTCCTTCTTGTTGTTGTCTTTAGCTATTTTCCGGAGTCGCATGTCTTCAAAGGCCGCGAGATCTTCGGATGTTACCGCAATCGCAGTAGGTTTTCGGCGGAGCATCGTTGAAGGTTGATAATGGGCGACACCTTAATCAGAGTCAAATAGTGAAGGGTTAGGTATACAGTGAGTTAGGAACAAGTCAGACAAACACCACACAATAAATGATCGCAAGTGGAGCGTAATGCGCCTCACGTGACATAGTGGTGGTTCCAGAACTAATTGAATTTGCAGGTCAGGGATCACCAACTTCCTCACGGCCACCACCCCAAACATCCGGCCAAGAGCGACGTGAGCGATGTTTCGAACTCGAGTGGCTTCTTCATACACTCAATCCTCGAGATTGACTGGAGGGGCTCTCACTCCCATCCGTCAGTTCTCATATACACAGAAAAATGCGAGCAACCAACCGAGTGAGTTCGGCCTTTCCAGATCATCAACGGGAATCATACCACCATTGCAATTCTGTCGCACCCCACTACAGCTGAATTACCTATATCTGATATCTATGGAAACCAATAGACCCCCAGGTCCGACCCGCGAACTCGCAGTCCCGCAACTCCAAGAAGACAGCCATACCGCCGGCGAACCTGAATCCCACCAACGCCAATTCTGATCGTCCTCGCCCTCGCCGTGTTTTTGATGCGAGATCTCTTGCTGCATCTCAGTCAGGGGCTCAGACGGCCAAGATTCTCAGGACTCCTAGGGCCAGAACAATTCGTAACGGCCCCCCTGCTCGTCTCCGGAAGTTCAAAACTCCCGCAAAGACGCCATCCTCCAGAGATCGGAAAACACCTCGTCGTCGAGCTTCGAAACAATCAGATGCGGAAGAAGGCGACGATGCGCAGCGGTTAGAGATCGAAAAGGTCTATCGTGAACTCGCGGAGGAAACGAAGCAAGCTCCTGCTCGCTACAACCCCCGGCAGCCGGACTTTTCCAACCTGATGGAGACATGGCCTTCCTTCCCGACGGGCGTGACCGCGCATACCGCTGGGGTTGTGGAGAAACTGACATCGCTCAGCGGTCGCACACCGCATGGGTATGTCCCTCCCTACGAGCTAGGTAATCGGCTCTTCAAGGGACAGTATGTCCGGTTTGTGGATGCGAAGGAGAAAAGCGAAGCCGTCGCCGAGGCGCAACGGCTGTCGCAGCAGCGTGCGGATGAGTACTCACAACGGAAGGGTGACTTGGTAGAACCAGAGGAAATCAAATTCACGCCCGTGGGTGGGGAGACCAAGAAGGCATTGATCCAAACCTTGGTTAAGGGAAGCTATTCAGAAGTGCGGCTCGCAAAGGATAAGTCGCCGATTCTCCAAGAGGTTAGGAGACACCTTGGAAACAACGAGACGTATCAGATCGTTGGGAAGAGCTCGCAGTTCACAGCGAAAGTGGAAGCTCTCCTTGCCTCCAGCCGTCCTGTCAAGCGGGCCTAAATAGAGGGTTGGTAGCTGGATTTTTATGTATATTACTGGCAAGTTTTTGTGTTGTGTGTTTGTGCCTGCTGTTCTGTTGTACATTAGACTGCGCAGGATGGATATCACCATTCATGATCTATGTAGAAAGAAGTTATTCGCTGTTCCCTTGTCACCGGTACTTGACCCAGAAGCCAGTGGACAGGAATGCGCCCAGGGCTCATACTCGTTCCAGGGCCTTTCTAGCAGCCTCGAACAAGTCTTTCACCTCTTTCTGACCCTTCTCTGTGAATTTCTCCATCTGTTCCTGTGCCTTCCGAACATCATCCGGTCTGGCTGTCTTCTTTTTCTGCATGTCCTGAAGACGTTTATGTACCACTCCTCTTGAGTCCCGAACAGCACCGGCGGCCTTTTCCATGGCCGTTTTCGCAATGCCGATGGTCCGATCTCTGGATTCTTTTGTTGGTGGGGGGATTGGGACGTTAAGTTGCAGGGAGTTATGAGCATCAGGTTGCGGAGTCAGGGAGAGATTGGACGAAACAATCGCCGAAGTGATCGGTTTGATGTGCTATACCAACACAAATCCATGTTAGATAAGTGAAATGATTCTGCAACGAGCATAGAACCAAAAGGACTTGGAAGGGAGACTCACATCCTCTTCTGACGCTAATATCGTCACCATCCGACCTCCTTTAGGAACAACCTGAGCCAGATCGCCCAGTCGCACCGTTTCTTTGCTTCCCTTGTTCAGGTGGACGCGAAGGTTCTCAATGGATTCCGTACTGAATCTGCCCCCAGCACGGAGTTTCGACAGGTCGTCCTTGAGGCGCGATACTGCAGTCGCGATACCATCTTGCAATTGAGAGAAGTCAAAAGGGTCATCGGACGGCCCGCCGGTCTTTGTGGCTTTTGCTTCCAATTTGGCTGAGACTTCCTTTCCTTTGTCCTTCTTTTTCAGCAGGCGTTGCGACGTCGAGAATTTTGGAGCTCCGTCAGACAATGCAGAGCGTGGAAGTAAACGAGGTAGCTGTTCGAGTTTGGGAGAGTTAAGCGCAAGGGGACGCAGGCATTGCGCGCGCTGGAAACATGATCTGACAAGCACTCGCTGCATTTTAATCCGGATTTCTATGAAGAAGGACGTCCAGCTGGGGAAACGATATAAAGACGGAGGGAAGCAGAATAGTTTGGGGGAACAAAAAGTATTGTAGGATGCTTACGGCATGTCGATCTGACCCACCAAGACAAGACGGCACTTCGCTCTCGGATTCTACTACGTACGAACTTCCTGTAGCTGCTAGAAATTTGTAGCGTCTCGGTACCAAAGCAGCATATTTCAAATAATTTACGAACGGAAGCATCAAATGAAAGCACTCTCATACGTTGCACATGTATTGGTCTCTATTCGTTAAAGGGACAAGATAAAGCAAAACAACAAAGACATCTTTTTTGTAACTGCGGCCGTATCCGCCTTGCCAGACGTTCATTATATTCCAATTTTACCGAGTAGACTGGGCCTTGGTGATCAGTCTCTTCAGAGCAAGCTCCTTCTTCTTGAGGTCCTCGGGGGTAGAGTCCTCGATCTCGAGCTGGGCCATAGCGTCGCTCAGAGCAGACTCGATCTTCTCCTTGTTGCCACGCTTCAGCTTCAGGGACATGGTGGGGTCGGAAATGATCTCCTCAACGCGGGAGATGTAGGATTCAAGCTGCTGACGAGCCTCAAACTTCTTGGTGAAGGCCTCATCGCTGGTCTTGAACTTGGCAGCGTCTACAACAATTAGCATATTTCATACATGAAAGTGGTGACAGGGAATGCTTACCGTTGATCATCTGCTCGATCTCCGTGGTCGAGAGCTTACCAACGGCGTTGGAGATAGTGATGTTGGCGCTACGGCCAGAAGACTTCTCAGTGGCGGTGACCTTCAGGATACCGTTCACATCGACCTCGAACACACACTCAAGAGCAGCCTCACCGGCTCTCATGGGGGGGATAGGAGCCAGAGTGAACTCTCCAAGAGAGGTGTTATCGGCGCAGTTGGTACGCTCACCCTGGTAGACAGGGAACTGGACAGTGGTCTGGTTGTCCACAACGGTGGTGAAGGTACGCTTCTTGATGGTAGGGACGGTCTGGCCACGAGGAACGACGGGAGCGAAGATGTTGCCCTCCATGGCAACACCAAGAGACAGAGGAACAACATCAAGGAGAAGCAGGTCCTGGGTCTCAGCGGAGGTGGCCTTTCCAGACAGGATACCAGCCTGGACGGCAGCACCGTAGGCAACAGCCTCATCGGGGTTGATGCTCTATTGTGGAGATTAACCACTATCACAAGAAAGAAAACCGCATTAGAGACGACAAAACTCACCTTCTCGAGCTTCTTGCCGTCGAAGAAATCGCTCAGGAGCTTCTGAATGCGGGGGATACGGGTGGAACCACCAACAAGGACGATCTCGTCAACCTTGCTCTTCTCCATGCCAGAGTCCTTGAGAACCTGCTGGACGGGCTCCAGAGTTCCGCTGAAAGACTTGGCGTTCAGGTCCTCGAAACGAGCACGGGTGATGGAAGAGTTGAAGTCCTCACCATCGAAGAGAGAGTCAATCTCAACGGTGGTTTGAGTAGCGTTGGAGAGAGTACGCTTAGCACGCTCACAAGCAGTTCTGAGACGGCGGAGAGCGCGGGAGTCTCCAGACAGATCCTTGCCTGTCTTGCGCTGGAACTCCTTCTTGAAGTGGTCAAGAAGGTTGGTGTCAAAATCCTGACCACCAAGGTGAGTGTCACCAGCAGTAGCCTTGACGGTGAAGACACCACCCTGGATGTTCAGCAGAGACACATCGAAAGTACCACCACCAAGATCGTAGATCAGGACGTTGCGTTCCTTGTCCGACTTGCCAGAGCCGAGGCCGTAAGCGATAGCAGCAGCAGTAGGCTCGTTGATGATACGGAGGACGTTCAGGCCAGCAATGGCACCGGCGTCCTTGGTAGCCTGACGCTGGTTGTCGTTGAAGTAGGCAGGCACAGTGATGACGGCCTTCTCAACCTTCTTGCCGAGCTTGGTCTCGGCAACTTCTTTCATCTGTTACACAGTAAGCGAGTGACCTTGTGGCATGCCAGCGGGGCTTCCTTATCGTACCTTCATCAGGACCATGGAGGAGATCTCCTGGGGAGAGAAGGTCTTGACCTCACCCAGATAGTCAACCTCGACGAAGGGGTTACCACCCTGGTCGACGACCTTGAAGGGCCAGGACTCGACATCCTTCTTGACAATGGGGTCATCAAAACGGCGACCGATCAGACGCCTGCGGTGCATTAATATCCAGTCGACTGCTCACCGAAAGCCATTAAATTGACTTACTTGATATCGAAGACGGTGTTCTTCGGGTTCATGGCGGCCTGGTTCTTCGCGGCCTCACCGATCAAACGCTCCTTCTCGGTGAAAGAGACGAAAGACGGGGTGGTGTAGCTACCCTGCTCATTGGCAACTGAGAAGAAAATCTCTGGTCAGCGGAGGGGTTCCGGTTTGGATGGAATTGTCGCTGGCTTACTGATTTCGACGTTGGTGCCCTCATAGTTGGCAACACACGAGTAGGTCGTGCCTAGGAAAAAAAGTCAACAACAATTCTTTGCGTACGGTGATGAAGGCGGGGTGGAAAAAAGAAGCATACCCAAGTCAATGCCAATGGCACCCTCATAAACTTCGTCAGACATGGTGATGGTATGAGGTTGAGAAGGGGGAATAAGGAAAGGTATGAAAAGAGAGAGAGAGGGAGGAGGGAGAGAAGATAGTAGGGAAGAGGGTTATAAAAATCGCACTGGGGCGTTAGAGGTGGGAGCGGTAAAATTTTTGGAGAATTTTGAGCGGGAAAAAATATGGAACCCACTTTTCAACTTTTTTTTTTCTTTTTGCCTTCTCGACCAACCAACCCGATCCTCGGCTGAGGAAGACCACTGCAGACTAAGCCAGTAATTATGTCTGGTACGAGAAAAAGACAACCACAACGAACCGTGGTAAGATGGCGAAAATTAGATAAGCTCCTGATAACTAACTAACTATTCACGTCTATCTGTTTATGTACGATTGCTGGGATTGTAGTCGGAGGGGTCGAATTGCACCAAAATCTTCAAGACATACTCTGGCTGTTCACACAATAGATTCGTATGATCTAGGCCTAGATCATTTGGCGGTCTAGTCTTCTGTCATATTGCCGTTCTGACTCAAAGTATCTGGAGCGGGAAAAGTGTTGAGCCTTCAATGGACTTTAGAGTGATCGGACTGTATAATCAAACCCGGCGCTCACTACCTTGTGGTCTAGAATGATTTCAGACTTTGATATTACTATTCAACGCTCCGCTCCATTTGTTGTTAGTAGATAAGACGTCCTTATTGCCACTGGTATAACATCGTAAGAAGATGCTACGACTAGGGAAATCAGACCTGGAGAATGACAATTGACCCTTGATCAGAGTGTGTTAGTTGACCAGTAGCCCTTTGGGGTCAATGGCAGTTGAGATTGCTGGAGATACAGGTCCTATCGATACTGATCGTGCCTTGTTGCCTGAGGGAGACATCAGTGGCCTGAGGCAGAAAGGCATTCAGTGCTCCGCCCAAAAACCCCGAAGGGTACCTATCTGGAAGGGTCTTGATCGGAATCTGCCCGCCCCTACTTGTGACAGCAATCGGACTGTTCGCGTTTCCTGTCTGAAAAGCCCCGTGACTTTCTCCAACTGATTGATTCCAACATTTTTCCTCCCACTGCGATATCGCTCTGCCTTCAAGGGTAATTCACTACCCCGCAAATACACGGGTCGCGTCAGTTCTGACGCGCTTTCGATCTACCGATATACCTGTTCCTGTTCTCTGGTGAACCACCTTCTCTACCGGTACTTTTGTGACATGAACTGAATTCTTGACCCTGATACCAGGACCAAAGCCTGATTCCACGTTTTCTTGATTCAAAGACCAAGCGTTCCCCTCATGGATATCGATCTAAGCCGACGAAACAAAAAGCCCCGCCTGTTGTTGGAGTCCGAACGAGAAAGGCTTGAGGAGTTCATTGATTCTATCCATTATTCTGCCAGGTATGAAGCTAAAGTCTAGTTGGACAACTCCCCTGGAATGCTGACGCAATCACAGATACTCAGACGATCAATTCGAATATCGCCATGTCCAACTCCCCAAAAACATGCTCAAGAAGATTCCAGCGGACTACTTTGACAGCTCGAAAGGAACACTGAAGTTGCTCTGGGAAGACGAATGGCGTGCACTCGGTATTACACAGGTATGCAGCGCATGCTGGGAGTACTATGAGGTCGATTTTCTAACCTATACCGTTCGCCAGAGTCTGGGCTGGGAGCACTACGAAGTTCATGAGCCCGAACCACATATCCTACTGTTTAAGTCAGCCTCTCCCATTTTGCCCCTCTCTTCTCGTGCTAATAAATGATTGAAAATAGACGTCCCCTAAACTATCAACCGCCAATCTCACAGTGAACAACCCGTCGATAACCGCCAAAATTTCTAATCAGTCTGGACAAAGAAAAAAAAAATATCAAGACCAGTCAAGCATTAGGTTGCGCACAATGCATATAACAAGATTGTTCTAGACAATCGTGTCCTTCTACAGGAAGGTTCGCAATGAGATATGGTTCGATTCTGTTTAAAGCGTGTCATTTTCTACCACTAAGTTACTACCACCATTCCATAATCGCCATTTTCTCATCCACTGTCTCTCCTTCATACTCGCAGCAGGTCCTAGAGCGCAACTTATCAGGCGATATTCTTAGCCAACCACTCCTCCCACTGGGTAGCCGTGAAACTACTGCTAATTGTTGGCTCTTCAATTCCCTACACGATGGAGTCAGTTCCCAGGGTCCTCCAGAATATGTATACCATGGGAATCATACGTTGAAGAACACCGTTGGAGAAACATGAACCCCTACGACGCGATCCGCCTGTACTTCGTATTAGATTGCCAGCCTGGACCGAACCCGCCCTGGACAGTACTTACCTTCACCATCAGTTTGACATCGTTGGTGACCTGATTTCCGGTATTGAGCTGCCCGTCGGCACTTGGTTTGTCGCTGACCATCAACATCTGGAGGACCACGTGCTCATCTACTCCGACGCTTCCCGCAAGCTTGGCAAGCCTCTCATAGGTTTTGTTGCGTGTCTCATTGACAACACTGACATCAAAGTAGTCCTTCTGGTGCTCAAACAGGGCGGCACTGAAATCCCAATACTTCTCGGGGGCTATTTTCAAGACGGCCGCACCAGCTTCGTGCGTCAAAGTCGACGATGGATGCCAGGGTTGAATGTGTTGACGGAAGATCACCTGTAGCTTGGACGCATACTGCTTCTCGATCACAGGCTTGACTGAACTGTAGAACGTCTTGTACAGTTTTGCAGAGAACTATCTTTTGTCAGTCCCAAGATTATCAAGATGACAGTGGAAAGCCGGCTTCCAGGAGACTAACGGGACAAACGTAGTCGAGATCTGGATTTGTCGCATTGTCAACATTCATCCCACACCACAATTGACTAGTCCACTTACAGAGCTCGAGGGTGTGCTGCGGTTGCTGCACCGCAGAAGCGAGCAGCCTCTGACCAGCAAATTTCGGATTAAGCGCCATTGTCGTTGATTAATTGAAGTCGAAAGTCTTTAGGAGGCGGGATCGGTCCTATCTGGAATGGAGGTTATCGGGGTTTCGTGGGAGATGTAGTGGGTTTAAACAATGTCCCCCACCTAGAGCAAGATGACATCAACCGGTTAGTAAGTACGACGCAGTGCCCAAGATAAACTGCCGGGGAAGCCATTCCCGGCGTCTAAAGTACCTAGTTGTATTTAGATGTCATCATAGGTGGGGTCGGCGGCGCCATCCTCAGGAATACCGATGAAGGTTAGGCATTGATAAACCTAATCAGACTCAGAAAGGTGTACCGGTACATATACGGAGTACAACATAAAACATATCAAAGTTAGCTAGCTTCTCTCTATCTCACCGAGAAGGAAATCCACCAACTCCGAGATGTAGGCATTATTACACGTTCTATAGCTCTTCATAATCTATTTACATTAATGTCGCTTTTCAATGTTTTAAGGATCTCCGAGTGGATTTTGCTGGAAAAGACTCAGATCTTTGAGCTGCAACGAGACAAGCGTCCATTTTGCCGTCGCTGGGTCATATTCGCCCTTGACTTCAACCCTGCAGAATCCCCGTGGACCTTTCAGGCCAACGGGACCAAGGAAGTAAAAGACACCGGGAGGCGGAGTGTATAACTCGCGAGCCCAGCAGTCGTGCAGTCTCAGTTTGAAGGCCAAGGATGCTGCGTGCAAATCAGAACCCGGTCCAAACTTTGGCACCGGCAACCGTTGTAAAGTGGAGATAAGGAAAGAAGGATGAGAGGGGGAGTCGGAATCCCCTTGGGGTGCGCCTTGTGGGGGACTAGGAGGCTGTTGTGGAGATAGCTCCAGTTGAGACATGCCGCTTAGTCCGTCGAGAGTTCTGAGATCGGCCGATAACTCTTTCTGCTGTTGCAGATGGGTGCTCGCCACACTCTGTTCTTGATCTAAGATATTCATCCTCGCAAGCTGCCTTTTGAATAACACCATGTACGCATCTCTAATAGCGAGTGTCACGAAGAGTGGCTGCATGCATTTTCGCATCAAGTCACCATGTTCCGAGGACATGAGTTTCTCAGTCCAATATACGCCAGTATCGGTGATTTCCAACCTGAGAAATTGTGAGCGCGCACTCTAACTTATCCGAGGAAATTCACTTACCCTGAGCGGCTGTATAAGGGTGGAGAACGATGGGGGAAGTGGTGCACTAGCCAGGACCCTGTGACAGTGAGAGGGCCACCTAGAGCGCCCAAAAGCATGTTTGACCGAGAGGCATCCCTCAGTACAACGGATGTCAATTCCTCTGCATGAATCAGCATATGCTAGAAAGACGCGAGCAAAGAACCCACCCCTCAAAGCCTGGAGTTTTTCGCGGTCACGAGAAACCTTTGCAAACTCCTTCCATTCTGGATCTGATGCGACATAAAGCTCACCCTTGCGGAGGCGCGGCCAACCCAAGGGAATGAAGATCGGATCTGCATCTGTAACTTCTTCAGAGTCATGGCGGTTTTCATCGGTGCCTTTGATTGAGCGCTTATTCCCCGATTGCGGTTCCTGGGCTTCATCGACGTCGTGGAGGGTATCATCAAACTGCAGGAGGACAAAGGAACTCCAAAGATGGAACGCTGTGCCGTAGAGTAGGCACGAGGATAGGAACTTCCTGAAACTATATCAGCATCTTATCAGATCCAGAGCGCATCGAGGCGGAAGCTACCTGATCCATGGCCGTTTGAATTTTACTTGGCGGACATTCGTGATATGTGAATTCCGCGATGATGGAGGACTTATCCGGAAGAATAACTGAGGGTTGGGAAGAAAGCGCCTGAGCCGAAACATTGAGAGATTGCATAAAACGGAGCGATTCAAGGCAGAAACATATCGGTCGCTAACGTTGCGGTGTGAAGGGTTCAAGTGGACGATGGACTGGCGATTTGATGGATCTCCGTCAATAAACCGCGAATGGTAAAATGCGCAGAGCGTTCCGGAGCGAAGTGGTGGCGAAAGGGGGGTGAACGTCGATATCTAGTATTTGATGTACACAAAGCGATGAGGTCTAAGTCCGTTGTTGTCCGAGGTCAGCAATGAAGTTCGTCCACAGCAGATTTACTCTGCATCCAACACTCTTTAAAGGATGACTGATTGCCTCCTGCTCTGTAACTCCGTCCGCGATTCTGGGTGGGCCTGGCCCTGGCCCCTCCACGTGACAAACCGCCAAGGAGCTGCCGTCGATGGGATCCCTGCGGACATACGTACATCTGGTTACTGCTCCGTCGGACGGGAATCCTGCCAGGCGAGCACCATAACCTTTTATCCAGCGACCCAGGAGTTCAGAAGGCGCCTCTGCGCAGATTCCATTCCTTCTATATCATTCCAAGTCCTCGACCGTCCACCGAATCCGGGATGTTGCAGCTCTCCAAGGGCGTCCTGGCTCTGTCAGTAACAGCATCGCTGGCTGCCAGAGCCTGTGGAGCTTCGCTATTCGCGTTTGATACATATTCCTACTGGGAGAAATTGGATAACCCAGCCATATCGGATGAGACGGCCAAGCGCCTTTTGGAGCTCCGCATGGAAGCTCCGATGTCGACTCTCGGGAACGCGGATCCTGACACGGTTGAGCTTTTGAACAAATTTGGCGGATCACCGAATCCTTTATTCAGCAGACCTACCAACGGCAAGGACGAGATTACCAAGACTCTCCTCATCGTACGGGGTGTAGACCCGCAAGTGGGTATGTTCAACAGCCTGATCAACTCAATGCGAAGAGCAATAGATGAACGAGGCTAACCATTGACACGCGATTTAGCTTCCTCTATCCGAGACGACTACCCCAACAATCTAGTGGTCTCGCACCCCTCGACCAACTTTTTAGATACAGATTTCATTGGTCTCCTCGACCCTGAAGCTGGAACACAAGGTGGAGAGAGGCACTGTGTGTCTTTTGCTGACAGCAAGGCTGGATCCAATGCTGCCAAGGTGTGTCTCGGACCGAGGATTATTACCTAAATAACGATGCCCCTGACTAACATGTCATGAACCTTCAGATCACTACCGACTGTCTTTGGAAGGACCCCTTCTTCATCGCTGGAAGACAGGTGTTTGATGAGCAGCTATTGAACCAGGTTCAGGCTGTTGAATCCTGGACCAGCGAGGACACCCTGCTATCGGTTCTGACTCTAGAGGTATTTTCTTGTTGTTCTCTCAATTGATTGAATGGTCTCTAATTCCCCCGTAGCTCTGCGACTCTGTGGAACCTACATTGGCGGGGTCTTTGCACTCTCTCTTCCGTGGCCTCCCAGGCCTTGCACTCGATGGAAACGAAGTCACGACACTTCTTCTCCCCACCGGCGCCCAAGGACTGAGACAGACATTGGGTTCTCGAAGCGTTCCTAAGACCAACTCCATCCACAAAATCTCGGCGAGGGCCTCTGACCAGCAGACTACCCTGATAGCTCCTGTGTGCCATGCCTCGAACTCTTCTTGCAGCGAGGCGACGAACAACTGCTCCGGCCATGGATTTTGTTACAAAAAGTCAAGCGCTGCGACTGAGGGAGGCGCAAGCGACTGTTATGTTTGCAAGTGTCAGGAAACCACCATCACACGGGATGATGGGACCGTGCAGAAAGTGCGCTGGGGCGGTGCCGCATGCCAGAAGAGAGATATCAGCTCGCCGTTCTTCCTTATCGCGGGCATTACTATTCTGGTGGTGTTAGCAATCAGTTCTGCTATTGGCATGCTCTTCGATGTTGGGCAGGGAGAGCTCCCAGGGGTTATCAGCGCTGGAGTCGGGGCCACCAGCTCACAAAAGTAGAGCCCATCCGATCATTCTATACCCTGCTTCCCTACAATTGTTCTTGTCTTTAATGGATATAATGACCGCTTAAGTGAAAGCCATATCCTTGGATTACTGGTGGTTCTTTTCGAGATGTACATATATTTTACACGATCCGCACTACATAAGAGGATGGCGAGCAGTTTGCGAATGTGGTATTTCCAATGTCAGAATGTACATGAACCTCAGTAAAGTAATCCAAGAGATAAGGAACCAGAAAAATAATAAAGCCAAGCACATGACGCCAAACTTCCGGATACCAGCCTTGACCCGGTTGCGAGCTAAATGTCACCAACGCCATCATCAGAATTGAGGGCAAAGGGCAGCGAAATAAGAGGACACGCAGGAATAGCGACAAAGAGAAGAAACATCCTGGAGGTAACCGACAGAAGTAAGGCAAGACAGGTAGCCTTCGATCGGGTGACACGATGTACTGTACAAAAAACAAGCGTGACTTGCACGCCCTGTCAAGGCTACTATCACAGATAGCACCCAGGTATCAAGGGGAAAAAAAGAAAATAGCAGTCTCAGGTCTACGGCCTCCATGCCGAGGCTAGGTGCGGGTGCCGGCCTCGAGTTGGCTCGGCGTTCTCTCTTCTTGTGACTGTGGCCCCGTTGCAGTTTGAGCGCCTGCTTCTGTGGGAGCGGAGTGCCGACTAGAAGGGAACATGGGAAGCCTAAATCCCCGGACCGAAGAAAATCTCGAAACCCAGCTTCGGTGGCCAGGGTGCTCTTGTGCAGGGTCCGATGAGCCATCGGTATGATTATTCCGTTGCCGCCGAAAATGCGGTAGGGAAAATTGTGTCGTGAGTCTGCTCGGAGAAGACGTACTCTGGCCTGGTGCTATCCGTTGTGTCCTAAAGGGGTTTACTCTGCCTCCGATGAAGGCAGGTTCTGGTGCGTTCAGGACAGTGATGCGAGTCGACTGGCCGCGGCCGGAGCGGTCAGGATTCTCGGACGGCTCAGAACGTTCTGGGCGCGGCTTTGGAATATAGTAATCCGCTTTGCATAGCGGGCAACATGCCCTTCGACTTGTTAACCACGGATCAACGCATGACGCATGAAAAGCGTGTCCACATGTCAGCCCTCGGATGTCATCGTCATCCTCAATCATATCGAGGCAAATCGCGCAGGAATCGCCCGGATTGGGTAGCAATTCGGTAGGAACAGCGGTGCTAATGTGATTGTCCACGTCCTCATCGTCGGCTTCCAACGAACCGTGCTCATAATCCTTTTTCACCTCAGGGTAATGTGAATCAGACCCCATACCCGGCGGCTCATGTGGTAGACTACCGCGGGGCTGTACCATCGACATTTCCACATGTTGGGGAGGGCTTGACGACTGGGATGTGGCGGACTCAACTCGATAGTGACCCTTAGTTTGGGAGGCCGTTGGTAGATCGTGAATTCCGACACTGGGAGAAAAGCCGTGGGTTTCGCTCTTGAGGCTCTGCGGCCGACTATTTGGCGCCAATATCCCCCCTTCTGTCGGGAGACCTTCATTTGCACGAGAAGACCTCCATACCTTGTATTTGACGAGGGGAAACCTCTCATTGACCTCATCCATGCTCATCAGTTTCTTCTCCCTTCTTCGTCGGTGCGGTCGAGGCATGGCGACCAGATCGATGGGTTCCCCCGTTTCTTCGTTTCGTAGTTGGCGATTTCGTTGATTGTAGCGAAAACAGTACTTTACTCCAACGATGATCCTAGCGAAAATTAAGATAAGCAAATGACCCCTGCAATGCGTCACGTAGACGGTGGACGTACCATAGATTCGTGAACACAACCCCAAACCCGAGAGCGACAAAGAAAAGTAGAGGAGAGCTTGTCGGACTCCCGTCACCGCCGCTGTGATGTGTACTGGTAGCATCCGGGGCTGAACTGGTTGTTGTGGACATCTTGATGAGGGAGAATGCGGCAAAGCTGAGGTATTCCGTGAGTAATGCGGAGACTGCTCATTCAACCAAGAAGAGCAGATCTCCTCACAAGCCCCGTTGAGAGTCGAGGAGGAGGTGTGGTGGAGTATGGAAAAGGAATTGTATCAAAGGGCCGTTGTTGCTCTCTTGTTCCCCTGGAGACTGTCCAAAGAAGCCGTCGTAAAGGATTCGCAGGCCCAGCTGGATGTAGACGGATCAAGAGTCGATTAGACCACATCGATCAGTAGGTCATCTAGTAGGTCATCACCGATCACAGCTGCTTCCAGAGCTGCCGAGGGCTGCAGGTATGGGTCCTGCGTTTGACACCGGATGCTGGTCACATTTAAAGCCAGCGATAGCACTGCGGTCGATACTCCACCCGCAGCGACCCTCACCCTGAGGCTGACACACTCCCGTTCAGGTCACGGGGCGGGTCCGTGTATTCGTTGTTAAGGTAATATGGTGACATTACTATAATACGAAGCGCTTGAAACATGTACAGGCCGAGTAAGATACGGTACGGTATAGCGCTTACACTAGATGTGACCGATGGGGCGAACATCCCAATTAACGCACTCCGACTAGTGAAGTCGTAGCCCTACGTTGTATAGATCCACCCAACCGAGTCAAGCATTCATTCTAGATACTGCAGGAAAACTCATCCGCTTGGGGTTTCAAGTGATATGCATGGACAGCCAGAGTAACGTGGTATCTGAGACTGCTTTTGTCGAGTACGATGATCCAATCGAGTCTTTTACTGGTTCAGATCGATGAGCCCAGCTGTTTTATGATGGCTACTCTGGAGTATAACGGAAAATTCTACAGAAGATGATACCAAGGACACGACGGCACAGCCAGTCGGACGGACTATTTACAATTGTCAAACCCCAGAATCAATGTCCATTTGATCGTCCTGTCTGCTATGATTCAGGTCAACTGCATCTTCAGATGGACAGAGGGTTATGTCAACCCCAGGACTACATGATTCAACCCGCTTCGCCCTTCGAGCTCGTTCGCGAGTCTCGATCAATGCTCGTCGTACGTTATCCGCCTCCTTCGGGACTGTCAAGGAGGCTGGTTCCCGGTATAAGACCAACTCATTGCCTTTGGGTCGGGGAGCTGGGACAAGCAATCGCGGGATTGTCGACAGGTTCTCGCCCAGACCCGGTATCAATGAGAACGCGCTATCTGCTTTATCTATATCTTCTATCTCCCGGTCCAGATCATGGATGTAAATCGTGTGTTTGGTATCGTCCAACATCATCAGGGAGCTATCGGATGAGGTTGTACTCCGGTCGGAGGAGTCCGTTGGAGAGGCATGACTGGCGATAGAATCTGACTTGCATGAGATAATGTCCATACAATAATCGGTATATCGAGACAATCCCAAAGATGGTAACGTGGACGTACCTAATTGCAGGCGGCCGAACTTCTTTGCCAGCGGCTGGTCTTCGGGATCGCCCTCGGCGGGACGTTTTTTTCCGTGAGGGAGTCCCGTATCATCAGGAAGTTCAGCCATCCACCGCATCCAGTCCCGGGCCAGAGAATCGGGAAAATTTCCTTTTCAGTGGGTCGCGAATCGGCCAGGAATCTCTCTTATTATTACGAGCCTTGTGCAGCGGGAGCCGAGAGCAAGTGGATGCATCGTCGAGTGGGTGTGCCTTGATGCGAGTCCAGAGGCTTTTGAAGGAGGGGGAACTGGGCTTGACTCATCTGCTGTCGCCTTTTAGGTCAAACCCCAGAACATTCTACCATCTTCACACTCCCCCACATCCGCCGTCGACCTTTTCTCCCGTTACCCCTCCTCGCCCACCACCGTTTAGGATGAGTTCGGATTCTCCGCGCGGTCCGGAATGGACTGCGAAGCGTGTTCGCGATACCTTTCTCGACTACTTCAAGAAGAATGGCCATACTTTCGGTATCGCCACCCTCGCGCGCCCTATCCTCCCCTCATCACTTGGCTAACAATTTTCCCTGCGTACAGTCGCCTCGTCGCCCGTCGTCCCCCTCGCGGACCCGACTCTTCTCTTCACCAATGCTGGAATGAACCAGTTCAAGTCGATCTTCCTCGGCACGGTTGATCCTAACTCGGATTTCGCAACCTTGAAGAGCGCGGTCAATTCGCAAAAAGTGCTACCCCTCATGTTACCCCCCCACCCGCCACTTTGAGTTGAGAGCTAACCCACCGAATAGTGTATTCGCGCTGGCGGAAAACATAATGTGAGCAAGGCGAACTTCTATAATATCGGCGCTGAAGCTGACAGAGATCCCTGTAGGACCTCGACGACGTCGGAAAAGATGGATATCACCACACTTTCTTCGAGATGTTGGGTAACTGGAGTTTCGGTGACTACTTCAAGAAGGAGGCAATCCGGTACTCCTGGGAGCTTCTCACCACCGTCTACGGCTTGGACCCTCAGCGCCTCTACGTGACATACTTTGAAGGCCATAAAGAAGGCGGCCTCGAGCCAGACTTGGAAGCTAAGGAACTCTGGAAGGCTGTGGGCGTTCCTGAGGACCACATCCTTCCCGGAAACATGAAGGACAACTTCTGGGAAATGGGCGACCAAGGCCCGTGTGGACCCTGCAGTGAGGTCCATTACGATCGAATTGGAGGCCGCAACGCTGCCCACCTGGTCAACATGGATGACCCCAATGTTCTCGAGATTTGGAACAACGTGTTCATCCAGTACAACCGCGAAGCGGACCGGTCTCTGAGACCCCTGCCCAACAAGCATATTGATACTGGACTGGGCTTTGAGAGACTGGTTTCGATTCTCCAGGACAAGTCCTCCAACTACGACACTGATGTATTCACCCCGCTATTCGACGCCATCCGCAATATTACTGGAGCCCGGGAATACCAAGGACGCTTCGGAGCCGATGACGCGGATGGCATCGACACTGCCTACCGTGTTGTTGCAGACCATATTCGGACGCTCATGTTTGCTATCTCCGATGGTGTGATGCCGAACAACGATGGACGTGGCTACGTTATTCGCCGGGTTCTCCGCCGGGGTGCCCGCTACGCTAGGAAGTACTTCGAAGTTGAGATTGGCAATTTCTTCTCCAAGCTTGTCCCGACTGTCGTTGACCAGCTCGGCGACATGTTCCCGGAGCTGAAGAAGAAGCAGCATGATGTTATGGAAATCCTTGACGAAGAAGAAATCTCTTTCTCTAAGACCCTGGATCGCGGCGAACGTCAGTTTGAACAATACGCCCAGAAGTCTAAGACAAAGGGAGATGACAAACTCCATGGTGCCGATGTTTGGAGGCTCTACGACACCTTCGGCTTCCCGGTTGACCTTACTCGCTTGATGGCGGAAGAACGCGGTCTTCGCATTGATGATCTCGAGTTCGAGGAGGCCCGCTTGAGAGCTAAGGAAGCCAGCAAGGGCCAGAAGAAAGCCGCGGCTGATACTGTTAAGCTGGATGTTCACGACCTCGGAAAGCTGGAGAAGATGGAAGGTGTCCATAAGACGGACGATTCCGCCAAGTTCGGCAGGGAAAACATTACGGCTCAGGTTAAGGCGATCTACCACGGAAAGTCCTTCTGCACCTCGACAAGCGAAATCACTGCCGGCGAGCAGCTCGGCATCATTCTTGACCGCACCAACTTCTATGCTGAGCAGGGTGGTCAGGAAAATGACACCGGTCGGATCGTCATTGATGGCCAAGCCGAGCTTGAAGTTGGAGATGTCCAGCTTTATGGTGGGTATGTACTCCACACCGGCTTCATGAAGTATGGCTCTTTCTCTGTCGGGGACAATGTCATTTGTGAATATGATGAACTCCGTCGGTGGCCTATTCGCAACAACCACACCGGAACACACATTCTTAACTTTGCCTTGAGAGAGGTTCTTGGCGAAGGCATTGAACAGAAAGGTTCTCTTGTTGCCGCAGAGAAACTTCGGTTTGATTTCTCGCACAAATCTCCCCTCACGGATGATGAGTTGCAGAAGGTCGAGGACATCTCGACAGAATATATCCGGCAAAACTGTGCTGTTTACTCCCAAGAACTGCCTCTTTCGACTGCTCGGGAGATCTCCGGAGTCAGGGCTGTCTTTGGTGAGACGTATCCTGACCCCGTGCGTGTGGTTTCCGTCGGCGTCGAGCTAGAGGAAATTCTGAAGAATGTCAGCGATCCCCGCTGGGAGAAAGTCAGCATCGAGTTCTGCGGTGGTACCCACGTGCAGAAAACGGGCGACATCAAGGATCTTGTCGTCCTCGAAGAAAGCGGAATCGCCAAGGGCATTCGTCGTATCATCGCCGTGACCGGTGAAGAGGCTCACGAGGTCCAGCGACTCGCCGCAGACTTCGAGAAGCGCCTGGCTCGTCTGGAAACGATGGCGCTGGGCTCTGAGAAGGAACAGGAGGCCAAGCAGATTCAGGTTGAGCTTAACTCGCTCATTGTATCTGCCGTTCAAAAGTCGAAGTTCCGCGAGCGGTTTGCCCGCATCAACAAGCAGATCGTCGACGCCCAGAAGGCGCAACAGAAGCTTGAGTCGAAGAAGGCTCTTGATGCTATCAACTCGTATTTCGCCGACGCTAGTAATGAAGGAAAATCTTGGCTCGTTGCCAAGTTGCCGATTTCTGCCAACTCCAAGGCTATCAGCGAAGCCATCAACCACGTCAAGTCCAAGATGCAGGACAAGTCGGTATACGTCTTGGCGGCCGATGCCGCTGCGGGCCGTGTTGCTCATGGCTGTTACGTTTCGAAGGTACGAAAGGTCATATAGTTCCCGGGGTTAAATGCAGCAGGCTAATCTCTTTCTACACTAACAGGCGGCCACTGAGCAGGGCGCTTCTGCTAGCGAGTGGGCAACGGTTGTCTCTGGGGCTATTGGAGGAAAGGCTGGAGGCAAAGGCCCTACGTCCATCGGCAATGGTGTTAATCCTGACAAGGTTGACGAAGCCGTTGAACTAGCCACTGACTACCTCAGCAAGTTCAAACTATAGACGTCTGCGCAAATTGAAGAGAAGTCTTAGGGTTCTATCGTCTTGTGTTTATGGTTGTGCAAAGGGATGTCAAAATTTATACCGGAAGATTAGACATGTTAGTGCATCTGTTATGTCTCAACTTTGAAATTTTTTACAGGAAATTACTCCATTATTTTGGGAAATTCGGCGCACTAGTAGCTATTATTCAGTGATTGTTGCATAGATGCAATCAAGATGTGAACACAATGTATGTGCATATCCCACCTAGGTCTATATTCTGATATGCAGCTGGAAGCCAAAATCACCGTATGTCCAACAGGGTTACCACTTATGAAACTGACATGGTATATCTACATAGAAAACCGCTTTATATCCAAAACTATCCACGCATTAAAATGATCGGAGAATTCGTCCATCTCTCCGACGACCTCCGCTGGAAAACGCCATCAACGTTGACGTTTGGAGTTGTGTCCCGCCTCTAGATCCATTGAGTTCCATCGGCGCTTCAGTCCATTCGGGTCGTATACGCTGGCGACACTTTGCTGCCAGTCACGTGCCGTGAATACGACTGGTCCACCAACTTGGGACTGCGATATCGGCTGCGTCGGTGCAACTGGTGTGACCTTTGCCGGTGCCCCATACTGAATTGGGTACTGGTTTGTCACAGGCGTCTGTAAGCCCTGTGCAGGGTTGTTCATCGCCATGGGGGGAGAATTTATCGAGGAAGGAGCCATCGAAAAGGCCATATCCCATTGACTAGATGGTGAAGATATTAGTTAATGTTGACAGGAATGAGACAACGGTATCTTGCTCACTTGATAATACGTGTGGGATCCCAGCTGTTCTCATCGACTAATGGGGCTTCCATGGACTGCGTTGAGACCGGATGAGGGGGAATGATACCCAGAGGTTGTAATTGGGATGAGTCTGATTTTGTGTCTTCAGCACCTGCCGATATTGGAGGGGTTACCGGATAACCGTTATAACCCAACCTGTTCTGCATACCGCTGGAGACCTGACTAATTTGGGGATGATACTGAGAATCCAGTGGTGGGCTGGGGTGGTAAGGCTCAGAAGGACTCCCGTACGGAAACGTGGGTTTCAGCTCAAAAGGGCGATTGATATCGGCAGAAAATGCCAGTCGTAAGGAGTCGATCTGAGCCTGGATTTCCGGCATAGGCCAAGCGTCAGAGCATCGTTCCAGGATACGCATGTGTCGAGTAAAATAATCTCGAGCATCCGTGTGGAAATTAGGGTCAGGAGAGGTTATGGCAATCTGCGAGCACGTTAGTTCTCTCAGGTGAAGATTGGCCGTAGCCCATGTACATACCAGATGCAGCATCGTACACGTCAGGATGCAGTAAATGGCAAAATTAATGCCTCGTAGCATAAAAAGCAGGCCTGGGAGCCCAAACCGATCCAAAATGGCTTCTTGGAGCCTGCAGAGACACTTTGCTGAGGAGTAGCATAATGTCATGTGGACTTTCCAGCTTCCACCCGCGGCAAAAGATTTGGACGCGAGTAGCTGAGGCCGGTGAAGTAATAGAATGCCCAGATGACAATGTGAGTGCATATTTCCAACAAAGTGAGACGGGATCCAAGGAGGCGATCCATCTGGAGGATAGTTGACTTGTAGGTCTGGAGGCAGACTTTGGAGCCAATCGGTGAACATGCTGCTCTTCTCAACAAACTTGGGGTTAGCACCCCAGTCTTTTTGTTTCTTGATTTTGTGGTAGATGTCAGTGATGATACGAATGTTCCGAGCGTTCTGGACGAAGTAGGCGTATTGCCTTGATCGATCAATTTCGAATTGATCGAGTCCTTTGATGGCCAATGTTGGATTCATATTCACTGTGTCCAAGTCCACTCCATAGTCCGAACGGCCTGTACGGGTTAGAAGCTGTGATTCGCTGGGAATCAAGAACGTACCTTGCGGTGCACCAATCATTACTTCAACAATCAAAAGGGTCTGCCAGACCCTCGTTTGCACTAAGCATTCTATCGGGCTCAAGTCGCAGGGCTTGTTCTCCGCATGTGTGGTGTAGTGGTCGTGAATCTCCAAGTCTTTGGACATCGAAACGATTGTTTTGACCGTCTGCCAAGAGCGGTAATAATAGCCTTTCTTGGGCAACGACTCTCGCGCTTTTAATAGCAACAATAGAGCCTGTATTGTACTTAGACGCGGAACATCCATGAAGCTCGACTCGTGTCCTGGGCGAAAGACAGTTAGATACCAGCTTGCGACGCCTGGGAAGGTGAGTGGATATCGAAGGAGGCTGTCTCACTGTTCGCCATTGCCAACCATTGCGCTCCTTGGGCAGGGTCATCAGATAACCTTCCCGCACACGCAAATAAGGCCTCGAGAAGAAATGGGGAAATCAAATGTCGCTCGTGCTGCCACTGGTAGTACAGTTGAGCTCGATGGACTACAGGAACGTAGGGGTGTATATCGTTGAAGTAAATTTTGAAGTAATTCATGACTTCATCATCGGATGGCATCAGCTCTGGAGGTATGCGAATACTCGACCCTGCTCCCGTACTTAGGGGAGGTAGGATCTCGTCTTCGTCTTGCGACGAGAGCTCTGGTTCAGCCCGTTCTTTTCTCTGCTGTCGGATATATGGCGCTATTCACATCAGCAAGGTGCGTCTAACATTTGATCCCCGAGGGAGTTACCTATGCCCGTCTCGTCTATCTTAAGTTCCCCTAGGACTTCGCTCAGATTTTCGGCAGTGGATTGGTCATTGTCCGCATAGACTTCGCTCTCCACGTTCTCTAGTTCCGAAGGTTGAGGTGCATATAGATGGGACTGCGGGTAGGAGTGTTGCGGAACAGGCATTTGAGGTGGCCGTACCTCATAAAGGCCGGATTGCTGGGAAGTAGGAGGCATGTATTGAGGATACATGCCCATTTCATTGTACTGCGGAACATGGCCCAAAGCCGGCTGGCTACCTTCTCCAAAACTTTGAGCCAACTGGAAAGACGACATTGAAGACTCTGGGGCACCCGGCGCATTCACAGCTCCTGTCGGATTGGTCTCCAGCCTTTCGTTCGTGCTGAAGTCGCCCTCCTGCCCAATGCTGGGCGGTACGCATACTAGTTTCAGGCGGGTGCATGCTGAACATGGCCAAGTATTAGTTGTGGCAGCATCACACTTGATCTTCCGTTTTCTGCAGCCATTGCAAGCGCGCATCACTATATGAAACAAGTCAGCCACACGAGGTTTGATGAATTAGCGGACGTGAGGGGACGAACCTTTCAGTCTTTTATGTCTATTGTGTTCATCAACGAAAACGTAATCTGTATTTCACCACCGTTAGCAGCCTATCGGGTCCCCAATTCTTGAAAATCCAGCAAAAAGACGGAGGCTAATGTTGAGTTCTTACTCTTATGGCCCTCCCTCGAGGCCCCGCTCGGGGGCACGAACGAATAACTTTGCATTATGCCTTGGTGGGAGGTGGAAAGGGGAGCATGAAGCTTTCAATGTCGCAAGAGAATAATAGAATGCGGATCAAGGCCCGCCTTGTCCGAATAGATCTGGCTTCCCGAGCGTCCTGCCGACGGGACGAAGTAACAAGAAGTAAGGTGTCGTGATGTCTGTACAATAGTGCAATGGCGCCGACCAAGGCCAGTACCAAGCAATCGGGGAGCTTTAGGAGAAGGACGACTGGTCAAAGTCGACGACCGAGACGAGACCCAAATCAGCTCAGCTGTGGAGATTGGTTATCGGGGCCCGTTCAGTGCTGTGCTCATCAAGGTCTCTGAACAGCGACAACCGTCTGATATATCCCCGTGGGAGACAAGTGTTTGCGAGTTCGTCCAAGGATGTTCGGTATTGCGATGTTCACGACGGCGAGATGAGTGGAGATTTGCTTCATACCAGGAACGGTGAGTTGGCTTTCGCGACCACGAAGCATGTGGTTGGAGGGTTCAATGGGAACTGTGGCAAGAAGACAGCCATGTCAGCGACGAAGTCGTTTGGTGGTGTAACGAGGCCAACTTGCGAGTGCGATTTGTTGCGCGCCACGGGTGGGGAAGCAGACACTTCGGCGTTTCGAAGAGAGATAGCACGAGGAGCGAGCGAGTACCTTACAAATCAAACAGAGTCGCGTTATCCGGTCTGCATCGTGGTGCGACGCGGTCAATCTCGGAAGGGCAAATCTAGCTGGGGGCTGGGGAGAGCGCACTGGAGTCGCGCACAGCCCAACAGGCAATTAGTTAGAAAGACTCGAGACCGGAGGACGCGGAGTGAGAGTGCGACGCAGGCGGATAGAGGAAATCACCCCACCAGAGGGGTGATGGCAATGGGAAGAGGCGCGAAAAGGAGATCGACGGATGTACGAGAAGAGATGACATACGTAAAGGGGAAGGATGGAGAACTGAAGAGGACTAAGGTACCAAGGAAATGGGAAGTCCGCCAATGTAATGGGGTTCACATGCAGGTGAGGCGGCCCGTGAGCGTATGCGATGATGGGAATTAAACCACCATTGATATTGTGCGAGGGGTTGTGGCACTTCCAAAAGATCCTCGAGGAACAAGAATGGGTTGTCGGGGAAGGAGGATGATGTACACGGATCAGGATGATCGGGATCGATGGTGGTGAATGGAACAAGCGGAGACGGTCGATTTGGAGTGGGTAAACGCCGAGGAGGATTTTGGGGGGAAAGGAGGAGAGGGAGAAGAGTGCGGAAGGATCGATAATAGGTGATCGATAGTAATAATAAGAGGGAGAGGTACCACTGATCGCCTCGGAAGTTGAGGGGCCGCAGACAAAGTACCATTATTCGCACCATCCAAGGTTAGGTTTCGCCCCCCTCTTTTTCCTCGTGGAGTGACGATCTCACCAGGATGGGCATTCAGGCATTTATTGCCGAGAGAAGTCTATCACCTGTTCTATTTCTTCCGGCATCCAAGAATAGTATTCAATTTTTTTTTCCAGAACTTCTAAATGACAAGAGGAACCGAATCAAGCATCAATGGGAACGCAATTTCTAATGTCAGGCTTATCTATACGTTCAATACCATTTTCGACCAGGTATTATTATATATACAATATATACATATACATATAACAACTAAACCAGCTTCATCAATTCATTTACGAGTATTTTAGAAGAACCTTGGGTACACCCTGTACTCCCATTAACACCCCAAACCGGTCAGATGCAGGTTCCAGTCTCGAGTCCTCCCAGGTGGCACAACTTCCCGTGACGACTGCCAACTTTACCACATACTCGGGACCATACAGAACGCTTACTCATCCGCAGGGAGTGGGGCCGGTGGATATGGGGAAAAATTAATTGTTCCGCGATGATTATCTATCATGGTGACTGACCCCTCTTCATACCCAACCAAGTCCCTCCTGATCAGACCATCAATTCAAGTCTCCTCCTGATCAAAACCCACCATGGCGTCCGAAATCCAGAATCTCAACCCAACCATTCTTAGTGCCGCTGATCTTCCGACACGGCTACGCGCCTCCCCATCCCACAAGCCTCTGGAGACCGGCCTTTTTGCGGGAACCCTTCTGACTGCAGCGGACACTCTTGACCTCTATCCCCAGTCGTATTCGTCCGGAGAGTCAGACACAGAAGGCGATTTATTGGAAGAACCGATCGATGAACAAGAAATCTACGGTATGCTGCGCCTTATCAATCGCACCCTATGCCGTGAGCTAATTATGCCTCTATAGACCTTGTGTCCACCATTTCGGACCCAGAGCACCCTATCTCCCTAGGAGCACTAGCGGTGGTCTCGCTCCCTGACATTGAAATTAAGCCAACTCTGCCGAATGCGCCGGAGTCGCCACTTCGAACCGTAACCGTCTTGATCACCCCAACCATCACCCACTGCAGCCTCGCCACCGTCATTGGCCTGGGAGTGCGTGTTCGACTCGAGCAGTCCCTCCCCCCTCGATTCCGGGTTGACGTCCGAATCAAGGAGGGAACGCACAGTACCGCCGACGAAGTCAACAAGCAACTAGCGGATAAGGAGAGAGTTGCGGCTGCATTGGAAAATGGAACGCTCATGGGTGTCATTGCCAAGATGCTGGAGACGTGCCAGTAATCAACTTTTTGGCCACAACGCACCTCCTATCGATACTCCGAATACCGCTACAGTTATCAATTCGGTTGCGGATCGACCGATATCTATATTCGAACCTAACTTTAACTTAACTCGAACCCGGCCCTCCCACAAACAACCAATTATGCTATTATGAATCCAGAACGCCGCTCTCCTTCAATCCCTTCCAGAGCTCAGGCTCCAAGAATTTGCTAACCGTAACATCTTCTGCCAATCCCTTTCGTCTTCTTGTCTTGAGCACGAAGTCTCGAGCCGTGGCCATTGCCGGCGCCATCTCCAGTGGCTTCAGCTTGACCTCGCGATCCAGCGGATCTCCGGGAACGACACTCCATTTGTCAAAGACAAGACTCACCGAGGCTTGTCCTTGAGTGTGGATCCGCAGATCCGTCTCAAATCCAAAGGAATCGATGACTGGAATCAGGCCACGGACGGAATAGAGTGGGGTTCCCGCAATCGGTCCATCGGAGAGAACATGGCCTCTTCTGCGTGAGAGCACAGTGTACACCGAAGCAACAGCATCCGCGGGTCCTGTCATTGTGCAAGAGTAAATGGGCTCCATCAGGCGAGGAGAGGCCATGAGGAATGAAGAATAGATGGCGCGCCGTGCTGTGGGAATAATTTGACCGCCGCCGCGGTAGATGGCTTGGTCGGCGAGGGAAACATCGGTCAACCGGAATTTCGTGTTCCGGATTGCTGTATTTGGTTAGCAACATGTCTACTGTGAATAGACTGTCCTCCCGAACAAGGAGGGCACATAGTATAAAAAATCCACATATGCACTTACGTTCTTCACAAAGAGGGCCCTCTCTTGTACCCCAACTGAAGCCTTGCGTGATCGAGTCTCGTACGCTCCCAAGCAGCTTCTTGTCGATCTGTGAAGGCAACGTATCGTCTTGTAATATGTTGGGGCCCATCTCATCCGGTCCAAAGGCCCAGATGCTCCGTGCCGCAAGCTTGTCCCAGTCATACTTCTCTTCGAAGAACCGGGCTACTTTGCGGATGGGATCTTTGATGCTGACTCGTCCACTTTCAATATCTTCCGCAATGCCGTCATCCAGCGGCTCTGCGATCATTGTGATCTTGTTTTTTTTGTTTGGTGTGATGGAGTAGCACATAATGGCTGACGTCTCAACCACAGTCTCGCAGAACCGAGTCACAGGATCAGATACCTTGATTTCCATTTCCGAGTAAAGCCGCCGAAGGTCGTGCAGCACGCAATCCATATATAGCTCGCCCGTGCCGAGGACAACGTGCTCACCAGATTCTTCGACTTTTGTCGAAATCAGTGGGTAACTCTTGTTGACCTTGCGAAGGCCGTCCAGCATCTTGGGCAGTTCGGATGGGTTCACCGGCTCCACAGCAACCTTGAACACCGACTCCGTCATGTGCCGAATGGGTCTGAAGATGTGAGCTTCCTCATCATCCTCCAATTTGAGCGGAACCAGAGTCGCCGTCTTCACAATGGAGTTGTCCACGCCACCTAAGAGAACAAAGTTTCCTGCCGGGACACCGCTGGTGGGAATGTTGTAGCATGTCTCAGCAATCCAGGTATCCGTAATCGTTGCAACCACCATATCTTCTTCATCCTCGGGGGTGTAACCCTCTCCCAGGACTCGAACTTGCTGACCAGGTTGAGCCGTTCCACTCATTACTCGACCAAAAGCGTTAAAGGTGGATGCATCCGTACTGCTGAAAAGCTTCGTGACGTGAATGACCAGCGGGCCATCCGAGCTGCATGCCGTCATTGCGTTTGCTACCTTCGTGTCCAGTGGACCGGTGTAGTATCTTTCTAATTTCCTCGTTGATCCTTCAACTGGAGAGGGCACATGCTGATTGATCATGTCCACGAATCCTGTCGCAGGGCCGAAGAACTGCTCACACACCAGGTTGAGCAGTACCTTCGCGTCCGACTTGAGTTGAGAGGGCTTCAAATTGATACCCACGGTGGCCAGCGTTTCCTTCAAATCCTCTGGGCTCTCACTTATCGTATGGGAGTAAAGTTTGTAGATCGGTTCCAAAACAAACTTGACGAAGCTCCGCTTGGAATTCTCTTCGACACCTTTGCGGGTGAACTTCCGGCTTCGGGGGTTAAAGAAGATGTCTCCCCATAGGCGCAACGCGAAATCCGAGGTTTCAATCTGGGGATAAGTCTCCGCATACATCTTGGCGAATGACTGCAGCGTGAAGCACCAGCCCATGGAGGCAGACGCGAAAGCAACATTACCCCTTTCAGGGCTCAGTCGCTTCTTTTCGCCTTGACCAGGTAGGACGTTTTCAATCACGGTGTTTACCTCCTCGATCACATGTTTGAGCTTAAAGTAGGCATCGTTAGGGGGGATTTTCAGCTCCAGAATCAATCTGTCCATTTTGTTGACAACCAAGGTTAGGGGCATGTCTTCCAGCACCGCATGCTTGATGATCTGCTCGGTGTTGGCTTGGACACCTTCCACGATATCAACGACAAGCACCACACCGTCGGCGAGTCTGACGGAGGAAGCCACTTCGTCCACGAAGTTGACGTGTCCCGGGGTATCCAAGATGTTGAATAGGTGCGACTTTCCCTTCGTGCCTTGCAGGACCAAGCTCATGGGAGCTGACTTGATAGAGAGACCCCGTTCCCTTTCCAGGAAATGGACATCGGTGTACCGCAATTGCTCCTCCTTTCGCGTACCCGCTCGCTTTTCCAGGCGTTCGCTCAGGTCGTGTGTTTGGTTGACAAGCATGTCCATGAACGCAGTCTTTCCATGATGCAGGTGACCGACAATCGCGATGTTTCTTATTTGCTCCGGGAAGTTCAGGAGATCTGTCATAAACTCGCGCGAAAAGTAAACCGGGGGTAGTTCTGCTTCTTCGATCGCGAACTTCTTCTGTTGCACTGGCGCGATAATCGGCTCCGACAACGCTTGCGTATCTTCTTCCTGCACTAATGTTTCTACGTCCTGTCCGTAAACTTGTTGTGCGCTTGGGTAGTACTGCTTGTCTTCGTGTAAAATAACGGCATTGGAGGGTCCTTCTGAACGGCCAGTCAGTGGGGATGAAGATTGTTTCGCATCGGGCGCACTCACCGTCTACCTCCATCAATTGCTGGTCGTTGACCTCGTGATCCTCCTCCTCATCGTCATCCCCAAAGGCCTCATCAAAGGCGAAGGCTTGGGGGTTGACCTCCTCATGCTGGGCTTCCTCGTCGGACTCCGCAGCTTCTCCAATGTAGTTACCAAACCTACAGACACACGTCAGTGGCCAGAGAAAGACGACAACTCGAACAAGAAGGGATTCAATGCGTACTCGTCGTAAAGATCGTCCATTGTGATGTGGGAACGATTGTGAACAGTGGTCGCCAGTGTTGCAACTGGCGCATTCCTATTTTTTCCCGGGAAGCTCATGAGGTTTACCTAAGACGGACCGAGCTTGGCATTTCCCATGTTTGCTCTGGTTGTTTGTTGCCCCGCCACGCCGCTCCGAAGCCGCAGGATAAGAAGTGCACTGTACACTTCATTCTGCTCTCCCCCTCAATAAATACAGGCTGCAGAGTTGCTCGGTATCTCCGTTTCTTGCATTTGTTGAAGGTCTCCCTTCATTATCTATCCACGGCACTTCCTTATTGCAGATTGCTGTCTTAATCGGCCTCAATTGCTTCTCCTCACCGACTCTCATCTACCCTCCCACTTTATTCCCTCCCAATCTTTTACGTTAACGAATCCCCCCTATTTACCACGTATTCACCACCCACCATGTCTTCGTTGCCTCCTGTCTACATTGTCTCCGCCGCTAGAACCCCCGTGGGCTCTTTCCTTGGGTAAGCTTGGTCATTGTCTTTCTCATGCTACGATGCGGCAGCTTCTGATATCCCCTCAGCTCTCTGTCGAGCCAGACTGCCCCCCAGCTGGGTGCTCATGCCATCAAGGGTAAGAAAGCCTAGTCGACCTACCTCTGTTGTCACTCTGCTGACATTGTTCAATCAGCGGCCATCAACAAAGCAGAGGGCATCAAGGCCTCCGACGTCCAGGAAGTGTTCTTCGGCAACGTCCTTTCCGCCAAGTGAGTCGACATCCCCGCCAGGACCGACGATTAATGCTTATACCTCCTCGAATAAAAGTGTCGGACAGAATCCCGCTAGACAGTGCGCCCTCGGCGCTGGCCTCGAGGAGTCGACGGTGTGCACCACCGTCAACAAGGTGTGCGCCTCCGGCCTGAAGGCCGTCATCCTCGGAGCCCAGACGATCATGACGGGCAATGCGGATGTCGTTGTAGCCGGTGGTGCCGAGTCCATGTCGAACGCTCCCCACTACCTCCCTAACCTTCGCACCGGTGCGAAGTATGGCCACCAGTCCCTGGTGGACGGAATCATGAAGGATGGTCTGACCGATGCGGGCAAGCAGGAGCTTATGGGCCTGCAGGCAGAGGAGTGTGCCCAGGACCATGATTTTAGCCGGGAACAGCAGGACGACTACGCCATTCGGACCTACGAGAAAGCCCAGGCGGCTCAGAAGGCTGGTCTGTTTGATGAGGAAATTGCTCCCATTGAGCTCCCCGGTTTCCGGGGTAAGCCCGGCGTGACTGTGTCGCAGGACGAGGAGCCCAAGAACGTAAGTCTCAAGACTGATCATCATGAATGGCGGTGCATTGCGAGCTGACATGTCCGCTCTCTCCATAGCTTAACCCCGACAAGCTGCGTGCCATGAAGCCCGCCTTCATCCCTGGGTCGGGAACTGTCACAGCTCCTAACTCTTCTCCCCTGAACGATGGAGCTGCGGCTGTTGTCTTGGTCTCCGAGGCTAAGCTGAAGGAGCTCAACCTGAAGCCCGTTGCGAAGATCCTCGGATGGGGTGATGCTGCTCACCAGCCCAGCAAGTTCACCACCGCTCCTGCTCTGGCTATCCCCAAGGCTCTGAAGCACGCCGGTGTCTCTCAGGACTCTGTTGACGCTTTTGAGATTAACGAAGCCTTCAGTGTTGTCGCTCTTGCTAACATGAAGCTTCTTGGCATTTCGGAGGACAAGGTTAACCTCCACGGTGGTGCTGTCGCTATCGGCCACCCCATCGGTGCCAGCGGCGCTCGTATTCTGACTACCCTGCTTGGTGTTCTTAAGGCGAAGAAGGGCAAGATCGGTTGTGTCGGAATCTGCAACGGCGGTGGTGGAGCCAGTGCCATGATTGTCGAGTCGCTTGTTTAAATTAGACGGAGCGGTTGCTGGCATATATCTCTAGTTGTCAAGGCAGGCCAACCCAATTTTGAGACAAAATCTATATATAATGATACCACGTTGATTAGGCTTGTAAATGGTTGACATTCCTTCGTAGACTGTGACGCGACGTGGTCGCAACTGAGATTGGCGATTTCTGGAGGCCTTGGGCCAGGTACATCGACAGCGAGAAACCATGGTCACAATCACGGAAATAGCCGTCCGATTAATCAGTGCCAGAGCAGCTTCAGATGACGAAATGATGTATAATGCGTTCGAATAACTCAAATTTAAAGCTAGCTAATATACACAACCCCGAGATTCGTCTCGAGCATAACTTTTGTTCAGGCGAACGCACCGACAAACGCCATCAATATGGCCCCACTGGCGACAGCTATACAAGCCTCGACACGGCGTCGACCCCTGAGCGTTGCATAACTCGATTCGCTGAGGAAGTCTTCAGCCAGGAGTTCGACAAGGCCGGCAAAAAGTAAGAGACCACTGCTGATAGCGTTGGTGATACCAACCATGAGGAGGCCGGTGGCGCTCGCTGGATCATACATATTATGCATGACAAGGCCGATGGCCTGCCCGATGGGAGTTGTCGTGCCATATGCAAGCGACATGAGCCACGGTTTCGGGGAGGAGGGACCGAAGAGGTCCGGAATGAGCGAGGCAATTCGCGATCCCAGGGCGAAGCCTTCAAATGTCTGGTGGAAGCAGATGGCGACTAGGAGCACCACGAATGACGTCCCTGTTGCGACACTGAGAGCCATTCCGATGAAGACGCTGTGGAAGAGGATACCGGCTTCCAGCAGAAGGCATTGTAGTAATTGACGCTGGGGGTTTTGCATTTTACTGCCTGGTTGGTGGTGAGAATGATCCGCATGTAAGCGGTGGTTCTCCGAACTCGAATAGCCTCTGTTGTTGGGTGCATTCAGGTTAGGTGTCTCGTAGGGCTCCGAGTCATCAAAGCTGATATCGTCGGTGTCTTTGCTGGCACCGTTCGATTGTTGTAGAGTAGGGTTGCCGCCGCTGCTTTCACCCATTCTACTCATATGGATGTTGTCTGTCGATTCCTGTCCCTCGAGACGTAAATAGCCGGCTTCTTCTGACTGAAATTCGCCCGCACCATCGCCGTCGCTGATTAACTGGTCGTACTCGCTTCCATGCACATGACCTGCCCCCTTCATCGCGAAGAACATTTCGACCACCACGACCACGAAGACCGAGACCATTGCAACAAACCCGGCCATCGCGCGGTACGTCTGACTCCAGAACCGAGGAAGACAGGGATCCGTCAGCGACACAAATGCCGTAGGAAGGAGATGCACGAAGGCGGTAGCGATCAGGACACCGGTTCCGAAATGTCGTGAAATGAAAAGAAAGCGCCGGGGGATTGGGAGGCGTGGGAATCGACGGGCGAGGACCGGAAATGAACATGCTGTCACAGGGATGGGGTTAGACAGGCCATTACAAGGGGGGGAAAGCGATCAAACATACCCAGAGTACTTAATATCAGTATGAGGAATAGGGCCATGACATGTATTGGTGTGTTGTAAGCTCCTCGGTCCTTTGAGCCACATGTTGGCTTGTCGTCGGCGACATCGCGACGCTCATTGCGTCGATCAAGTTCTGCTCGCAACACAGCATAAGGAATATCTGAGATTAACGTGGCGGCACGCTCTATTTGTTCATATCGTGAGTAACGGTGCGACCGAATATATTCCTCTGCGTCGGAGACTTACCGGAGATGTCAGATGTGCCTTGCTGCCATATCGCTCTCAGATGATCAGACATATTTAGACGTTTCCACCGTATCCATGAGACAGATCGGAGGTCCACGCAGAAATATGGAATGACTAGAGTCTCGCGGGACTTCAATGGATCCGACTGCTTAGGGAGCGGCTGTCGCTCTTGAAAGTCCGGAGGTGTGTTCGTACCCCTCAAGGAGAAAGCGGACAGCCTGGAGGATTCGGCCACGCGTTAGCTTACAGATAAGCAATCTTATCAATCAGCTCCGTCGAGCCTTAGTAAGACGCAGTCCATGCGATTCAGTATCCTGTAGAGATGTATCTCTGTCCTGTATGGATTCTGGACCTTGCAGCGAACAATTTCATGATTAGTTGGTTTCTATTATGTACAGTGATTTCCGCTATCTATTTCGTAACTTTGTCCATCCACTCGTTCCCTTCAGCCGTCTCGAATTATTTGTATGATTCGAACCTTCCACCTGATCCTTATCCTGAGCGGATCGAGCGGTGGTTGCGATAGAGTCCTCGTCAATGACTGTATCACGGTGGCCAACAACTAACTCACGATGACCGCCAGGGTGAGATTTATTCGCATGGTCATCATGGTTGTGACCTGGAGGCTGACTTGATTCTTCCTGGGATGCGTCGTCCCATTCCTTTTCCTCCAGCAGCTCCCATTCGGCGCTTGCCATCTCGCCCAACAGACATGACTTGAGCTTGTCTACGATTTTCGTGGGCGTTGGAAGTCGCCAAGTTCGCACAAACTCCGTGCCCTCGGAAGCACCCAGGAAGGAGTGCACAGTTCCGTGAGAGTAATGCCCCATCATTGGAAACGATTTGGTTCGTTGGATCGTAGTTTTGGGGGAATCCTTCGCAAGTTTCATCTTTGTTTGTATATCCCGCCCAGCGAATGCTCTCATGAGGGTTCCTGCTGGGGCAGGGGGAGCAACGAGTAGCTGCCACAGGTTCTTTCCAACGTTGCACACTTCTTCCCAAGAGTCAGAAGCCAGGTTAAGCCCCTGCGTGCGGCATACCCAAGATACATCCCATGCCAATAGGGCGGCCCCTTCTAGGAAAAGAGCGTATGCCGCAGGATCCTCTCGAGCGAGTCGCGGAAGAGAGCGGTCAATAGAAAGAGGGCGAGGTCGTGGGAGGTGCGAGCGCGAGTCTGCTGTTCGGGACGCGCCTGGACTTGAGGGCGTTGGGTGCGAAGCATGCGGTGTTGAGGCTAAATCACGAGGAAGGTAGGAACCCGAGGGCGGGTATACCGTAGCATTGGGATAGTTCCTATGGGGGAGGGTGATTTCGGCCGGGAGTCTGAGGGACAGGTAGTGCGAAACAAGGACAAGGAGGTGGGAAATGTGACCGAATGATGTTGAGATTTGTTGAGGAGTTGCACCTGTTCACCGGTTAGTACTTGTAAGCGAAAAAATTGCGTCGCGACTTTCCATTCATGTCTCTGAGGTCTATGATAGGAACACCACCAATGGTGTGGATTTCCTCGAGCTCCCCATCTTTCTTTTTGGTCTTTTGCCGCAGTCCATAGATGTTAGCTGCCTCGCGGCATAGAAATATGCGGTCCTCTGCTGTCTTGCTGTGCAGGGAATGCCACAAATGGTCTGTCCTCTTCGTAGCGTTCTGAATGCCAGCCAGGGTTGTCTCCTCTCTTTCTGCTAGCTGAAAGGTGGCGGATTCAGCATCGGAATGTCTTTGTGCCAATGTGAGGCGGCGTTGGGACACATCAAGTTGCTTCTTCTTGAGTTCCGAGCGGAGCCTTTCAATCTCGTTTGATATGACGGCGATTCGCGCTGACGACTTGGCTTTCTCATTGGTGATGGTCTGTATGGTTAGAGTATTGGAGTCTAGACCCTGAGAATCTGAGCGATCTCCCGTAAGTCTGTCCGGAGAGAGCCTGGAAAGATCCTTGGACACGGTCGCATCCTCGATCTGCCTTCCTATGGACTCTTTCTCCAGAAGCACAGTGGCCTGCTGAACCCGCAAGTGGTAGAGACGGTTGCGAGCACATGTGGGGCAGAAATAGCGTGTCCGCGACGATGGAGTCTGAGAGCATATGTGGCAGCTCATCGCAAGGGTATTGTATCTCTCTTGTGGAAGTCACAAGGGCGATTCAGAGTCCCATAGCCTAGAGTCGAGACCAGTTCAACTGCCTGGTTTGGAACAGAGAACGATAAGAATACGGAAGTCATGGGAATCGTATCTGAGCATAACTCTCAAAACGAAGTGGATTTAAAAATGGAGCGGTTGCGCATGGGTGGAGGTAAGAGAACTTGAGAGGCAGCCGTGCATTACCCAGTCTATGAGTAGGTATGAAGAGAGAAAAGGTCGTTGATAGAGCAGCGAGTGATTTAAGGATGGGTCAGCTGCAAGTCACCTGACAGCGTCACTTGATATGGCCTAGCTGTTCATGCCTGAGGCTCCATATTCCTATTTCGGTTGGTTGCGACAAGGTGCGACAAGCATACTGATGCCACAACATCTCTTTTACCTCCAGATGAAATTTGCTGGATGAACCACCTTTCGTATATTCTGAGCAGTTTGCACAAAATTTGTGTACCATAGATGGTAACTGTTTGCCAGAATCCTAGTTGGCCTCCAAGTTGTCCTAGTCTGGCGAACCCAAAACAGACACCGGGCTAAGTACGTCAAACGAAGATGACAATGGCCTCTTCGACGAGGGGATCACAAGTGAACATTCAAGGCCGTAACACCAGCACGACGGTCCAAGGCAAATCTGGCTCTCAGAAACATGCGATTTCCCCAGAAGCAATTCCAACCAGGGATGACATCCAAGGCCTTGACTGGGACCAGCTGCAGGAGGTATACATCGATGCCATGCAGGAGCATGGCAAGGCCGAAGAAGAAGTGAAAAACCAAACATCTGATCTCCTGAAGGTGAGTTAATCAAGGTCATCATCCATGAACCTGAATCTGATGACAATGATTCAGATTTTCACGGCATGGTCCGAGACCACACTTGTTCGCGATGAGACTAGGGCGCTGAAAAGGCAAGTCTATTCTACCGTACAGGGCTTCGGACAGTATTATCTGACAACCGCCCAGGTTCAAAACACAAATGCAACATGTACAAAACTCAGAAGAGAGCCTGGAAATGAAGAAGAGACACTGTTGGTTCTGATAACAAGCCACGAAAACACTTCTGACACAAAGTACAGATACGAATGTTGTCAAGGCATTTGAGAGTGCACTTGCGCTGCTGAACAATCGTGTCAACCATTAGGACTCTTATGTACTGAGCCCTATCTATTCCATGGCACCATGTTGCTCCCTGGAATACCGGCAACCAGAGAAAAGTCCAGCACTATATCGGTTCAGAAGACCATACAAGATTACGTCGAGATCTTCTATTGACTCCAACCCATTACTCTAAGAGAACGTTATCTTGATATCTTCAAAGTGTCCAAAAGCACTACCTATTCACCACCGACCACATCCCCCAATCGACGCATATTCATCGCGAAGTGTACATATATTACAATTTTATACATACAGACACTTGAAATGAACGATATATTGATCATAAACTAGGCATTAATGACAAATAACACGTCAGATGAATACAAAGGTAGCAAATTACCTAATTATCGACTCTCCATCAGGAACCACGTTGCCTATTGGACCTTCCAGTGATGTCTTGCCAGGCAGTATCTAGCCTTCGCCCTGTGCTTGCTAGTAGGCCTTCTTCTTCTGCTTCCTCGGCATCCTCGTCTATTTGTCGCTCGTCCAACTTAGGAGAACGGAAGAGAGAAGTGATTGTGACGATAAGATATACACCTAGTTTGGAATTTGTCAGCCACCGGCCCGACAACTTCTGTAGATGGCTCCGCTTACCAAGGAAAACGAATTGGCCCCAGAAGAATATCACACCAAAGAAGGGGAAATTTATCGTCACTCGATTGAGAAATGTGCTGGCAATGCTCGGTGTGCAGACCCCACTTGCGGCCGGGTTTTTGATCATCTCAGAGCATGGCTTGATAAGATGTTTGGCGTTAGAGCAATCCGCTTGTTCCCCAAAGGTGTCAGTTGTGCGATCACAGAAGGTTTGTGGTCCGAAAGTCGCGTATTGAGGCGCAACGACCATCGACACGGAATAGTTGAGAGCTAAGATTGTTAACATCAACATGGCTGTGGTTAGTAGCAGAGCCTGTGGAGATGTATGGCCCTTTCGAATTTGGAAGATCCTGATCCAGAGGAATCGGATTCCAACGATTGCGATCCCCACAACTGAACTGCAAAAGAAAAGAAGCACGAGCAGGGTGAAGATAATGTAGTCAACCGGGAAGACCTTCGCAGCTTGGACGAAGACCCAGTTGATGGGGTTGAAAACGGTGATATGTCCGAGAATGTATCCGCAATGGTATTTGCAGAAAGAATTCGTGGCCTTGTCGATGGCTGTCAACAGCATGGATACCCATGTGACCAGGGCAATCGTCAGTAGAATGATGCCGCCAAGTAACTTGAACGGACGGAAGACAGCTTCGGTTTTCAACCACGCTCTCATAAGCCAGCTGCGGCCTTCCCCTTGCGCTTCTTCGGCTAGACGTTGTCGTCGGATAAGGGTCCGTTCTTCCCGGACAAGCATGTCCAACTCTCGGCGGTCTTTGGAAGACAATAGCTCCGTGTTTCCCCCACAGCGGCCCTCCAATTGGCGCTGACGCTCTCGGTTGGAGTCCAGTTGCATAGCCGTCGTCGCTTTCAGATTCGGAGCTGAAACCGATGGTGCCGTCTTGATTAGGCTGATGGGAAGGAGGGCCAGACCAGTGGAGGTGTACAGGACATATAGACACAGACCGATTGTTATCAGCAAGCCAAGGGCAAAGGTAAGGGCGCGTTCGCCGCCTAGAATAGATTAGCTCTAATCCTCTTTGTTTCAAAGATAGCAAATGACTTACGGTTCTCAGTCAGGAGCTTTTTGAAGTAGTCCAGTCCACCGGAATGGTTGTCCTTTGCGACAGGAACAAAAAATCCAACCAGGAACAGAACAATCACTATCGCGATAAAAGTGATGGTGTATTTGAAGGCAGCCCAGAATCGTTTACCGGTTGTCTGTTCTCCTTCCTCTGCGGCGACTTCATCGTACTCTTCATACCAAAAGTAGGTGAAGGGTATCACAAGAAGACAAAGGAGGGCGTCCAGAGAGTATAGCAAGTAATACACAACCTTCAACGAGAAAAGAATTTTGTTGACTTCATGATCAGTGGCCCAATCCTTCCTGCGTCCTAAAGCTGAAGAGTTCGTGGATGAGACCAGGGCGACATCGACTGGTAACAGCAGCACCGTCGCAAGGAGCGTCGTGATCGCGAATATGCATGTCAGTGTCACGGATGGGGACCGGTCTCGAGGTGTCTGATACACATATATAAAGACAGACGCGACTGCAATTAGCACGGCTATGGCAATCGCATACACGACCCAGATCAGGGACGTTTGCAGGAGAGCCATGGTGAAGCTCCGAGTTCACATGGGATGACGGGGAGTAAGATGGGTATCCAGTGGAAGGACCTAGCGCTAACCAGCAGTTAGCATCAGTGTCGCATATACAAAAGGGCGCAAAAGATAGACCATACCCAAGTAGAGAGTGTATCGCAGACTCTCAACGACGAAGGAATCTTTGGAGGTCAGCGACGAACTTGAAGCAGCATGTCTTACGTCATCGGGTCCTCTCTCCAAAATCATGGTCACGTGCATATCCCGAGCTTCCTGCGACGGTCAACAGAAAAGACATACAAAGCAGATTGCCCAGCTGTCCATTACAGCATTCCCGACCGGAGTTGTCTTTGTTTTCTATACTCTCACCTCAGTCATTCGGAAATGGTGTTTTTCTGAATGGGCTACTTCATCAATCAAGGTTGATTGAACGGGAAAGTCTCAGGCCCAGACATTTCCACCTGCCGGCGACACTCCAATGCAGTGTTATACGGAGTTGCTACCCCCTTCTGGGGTTAGTCATGCATTGGCGATTCCATTTACTTCTGCAACAGCCCGGAATTTGGTGGTTGCTAGAACCTCATTGCTTCAGATATTTTCTGTGATCCCTGTGGGCCCGCGATCGCAAGATACCGAAGATCGGGCGTCCACGAAGCTTTTGCTGGAGCAAGAGTACTCATTACCCGGGACTGTGACAGACCTCCGCCGCGTCAAGGTCTTAAATTCCAAGAGCGGCGGAGAAGCTATCCTACTGGCGTTTCGCAATGCCAAACTCAGTTTGATCGAATGGGATCCCGAGCGCCATGGCATTTCTACCATTTCGATCCATTACTACGAACGGGATGATTTAACATGTAGCCCATGGGTCCCTGATCTGAGCAGCTGTGGCAGCATTCTTGACGTGGAGCCTAGCAGTAGATGCGCAGTCTTCAACTTTGGGATCCGGAATCTCGCCATCATTCCGTTCCATCAGCCAGGAGATGACTTGGTGATGGATGATTACGACTCTGACCTCGATGAACGGAAGCATGTCGACCAGGAGACGACAAAAGAGAGTTTGACATATTCGACTCCATATGCCTCGTCTTTTGTTCTCCCGCTAACTGCATTGGATCCTTCGATCCTTCATCCTATTAGCCTCGCCTTCTTGCATGAATATAGGGAACCGACGTTTGGAATTCTATATTCACAAGTTGCGACATCCAATGCGCTTCTTCATGAAAGAAAGGATGTTGTATTCTACTCAGTGTTCACTCTGGACTTAGAGCAGCGCGCTTCTACGACATTGCTTTCGGTGTCAAGACTGCCCAGTGATTTGTTCCATGTGGTGGCTCTTCCGCCGCCTGTCGGAGGATCCCTACTCATAGGATCCAATGCACTCGTGCATGTCGACCAGGCAGGGAAGACTAATGCTGTGGGCGTCAATGAATTCTCCAGACAAGTGTCAGCGTTCTCCATGACTGACCAGTCTGATCTGGCGCTGCATCTTGAAGGTTGCCACGTCGAACGTCTTGCTGATAACAGCGGTGATATGATCTTGATCTTGTCTACAGGCAATATGGTCCTTCTCAAGTTCAAGCTGGACGGCAGGTCCGTGTCTGGGATTTCAGTCCACCCGGTGCCCGCTCATGCGGGTGGTGATCTTATGAAATCGGCAGCTTCTTCATCTGCCTATCTCGGGAATGGGGAGATCTTCCTGGGTAGTGAGGATGCAGATTCTCTACTCCTGGGCTGGTCCGATCTTTCAGGCACAAAGAAACTTCGTTCGCATAAAAACGATGCGGACAATTCTGGCGACGTTTCAGATGACGACCTGAGCGACGACGATGTCTATGAAGACGATCTATATTCTACATCACCAGACGCAACCGCAGACGGTCGCCGAGTATCTGCAGACCCGTCATCCTTTGGTCTGTACAGTTTCCGAATCAACGACAGGCTTCTCAACATCGCCCCATTGAGAGATGTAACTTTGGGAAAGCCATCTACGAGTTCCGACAAGGACCCGAAGGACAACATATCAGCTGAGCTGGAGTTGGTAGCTTCCCAAGGCTCGGATCGAAGTGGCGGATTGATAGCTATGAGACGCGAGATTGATCCGGAGGTATTGGCTTCTTTCACAATAGACTCGGCCAACTGCGTCTGGACCGCGTGTGTAGAGTCGTCGGGAGGAAAAGACAGTCGCCAATATGTCATTGTATCGAAACAAACGAATACTGATAAAGAAGAGACGGAGATATTCCGCGTGGATGGCCTTGAGTTGCAACCGATCAAGGCACCGGAAGTCAACCCGAATGAGGAGGTCACGATCGACGTTGGAACGTTGGCGAAACAAAGTAGGGTGGTTCAAGTTCTGAAGAATGAAGTCCGATGTTACGATGCCGGTAAGACATCCCTGCCCAATTCTCATCGAATCATGCTGATGAACAGACCTTGGATTGGCCCAAATCTACCCCGTATGGGATGAAGATACTAGCGACGAACACCCGGCTGTTAGCGCTAGCGTGACAGACCCTTATGTCGCCATTCTTCGAGATAACTCTACGCTGCTACTTCTCCGCGTGGATGATAGCAGCGATGTTGATGAAGTTGAGCTGCCTGAGGATATTGCAGCTCATAAGTGGCTCTCATGCTCCCTTTATCTGGATAAGACTGGGGTCTTTGCGTCCAATACAAAAGGGTTGCAGCAGAACGATATGTTATTGTTCTTACTTGGCCAGGATTGCCGGTTATCCGTGAGTAGCCTTTCTGCAAATGATAGAAACCTGTTGCTAACTGGCTAGATTTACCGACTTCCGGACCTGACGCTGGTTTCAACAATTGATGGCGTTGATTGTTTACCACCGCTCCTATCGAGCGAACCGCCGAAACGATCAACTACCCGCGAAACACTGACTGAGGTTGTCGTTGCGGATCTTGGCGATGCCTGGAGCAGTGTCCCTTATTTGATTGTATGGAAGCATTCCTGCCTCTGGTTTTATATACTAACGAGCAGGAATAGGTACGAACAAGAACCGACGAGATTGCCATGTACAAACCATTTGTCTCCTCGAACGGCCTCTGCTTCGCCAAAAGTAGGAATCGTGCTTTGCCGCGCATGCCACCGGATGGATTTAGCACGGAAACGTCCGCACAAGGACAAGTCAGAAGCCCGCCGTTACGCATACTGTCCGATATTTCAGGATTTAGCTCCGTCTTTATGCCTGGAATGTCGGCAGGCTTCGTTCTGAAGACGTCGGCTAGCTTGCCTCATCTCATGCGGATGAGAGGAACGCCCATCCAATGCTTAGATGCCTTTAGCACACCGAGTGGAAACGGATTTATCTTCTTAGACTCAAAGGTCCGTGACGCCCCTTGCTTGCTTCCCATGTCCTGCGCTGACCCATGCAGAATGTTCTGCGGATGTGCCAATTGCCCCGCGAGACGCACTTTGATTACCAATGGCCCATGCGGAGAATCTCCATAGGAGAGCAAGTCGACCATCTAACCTACTCTGCGTCCTCTGAAACATATGTCCTGGGCACCAGCCAGAGGGCAGAATGGAAGTTACCGGACGACGATGAGCTGCACCCCGAATGGCGCAACGAAGGTGTGCACCGTTCCATCTCCATCTGAACACCACTAATAGTATTTAGTAATTACCTTCCTCCCGGAGGTCGACCAGAGCTCTTTGAAAGTCGTCACTCCCAAGACATGGGAAGTCATTGACAGGTAAGGACACCACAGCTCGCTGCCCACGGAACACTAACATTGATCTCCAACAGCTACCCACTAGGCCCCGCAGAGCACATAATGGCAATGAAGAACATTAGCCTCGAGGTGTCGGAAAACACCCACGAGCGCAAGGAGATGATCGTGGTCGGCACGGCATTCACGCGTGGCGAAGATATCGCCGCGCGGGGCTGCGTGTACGTCTTTGAAGTGATCAAGGTCGTCCCGGACCCGGAAAAACCAGAGACAGACCGCAAGCTGAAACTCGTCGGCATGGAGCCTGTCAAGGGCGCCGTGACAGCGCTATCCGGCATCGGTGGCCAGGGCTTCCTGGTCGTCGCACAGGGCCAAAAGTGCATCGTGCGCGGCCTCAAGGAGGACGGCAGTCTTCTCCCCGTGGCGTTCATGGATGTGCAATGCTACGTCAGCGTGGTGAAGGAGCTGAAAGGCACCGGCATGTGCATATTGGGGGATGCCGTGAAGGGTCTCTGGTTTGCAGGCTACTCGGTAAGATGCCCCGAACCAACTCCGATCCTCTCTAATCTCCGTGCAGGAAGAACCATACAAAATGAGCCTCTTCGCCAAAGACCTGGACTACCTCGATGTCCTGGCGGCCGACTTCCTCCCGGACGGAAGAAAGCTGTACGTTGTCGCCGCCGACGGCGACTGCAACCTGCACGTCCTCCAATACGACCCAGAAGGTGCGTCCCATCCATCCCCCCCACCTTCTCCCCAACACCAACAGACATCATCTAATGAATGATAGACCCCAAATCCTCCAACGGCGACCGCCTCCTCAGCCGCAGCAAATTCCACACAGGCAACTTCGCCTCAACCCTCACCCTCCTCCCGCGCACTGTAGTCTCCTCCGAGCAAGCCCTTTCCGCCTCCGAAGATACAATGGACCTCGACCTGACGGTCCCGCGGCACAACGTGCTGATCACCTCGCAGAACGGCTCCGTGGCGCTGGTCACCTGCATCGCGGAGGAAGTCTACCGGCGGCTGTCGGCGCTGCAGTCGCAGCTGACCAACACGCTGGAGCATGCGTGCGGGCTGAACCCGCGCGCGTTCCGGGCTGTCGAGAGCGACGGCAGCGCTGGGCGCGGGATGCTGGATGGGAATCTGCTGGCGCAGTGGTTGGATCTCAGCAAGCAGCGGCGGGTGGAGATTGCGAGTCGGGTGGGTGCGGATGAGTGGGAGATTAAGGCGGATTTGGAGAGTATTTGCGGGGATGGGTTGGGGTATCTTTAGTACTTTGTCTTCGTACTTTGTACGGTAGAGTGATTGAAGATAGTTAACTAGCTGATAGCCAGTTATCTAATAAGTGACCCTCGACTGCTCCACAACACAGGAGATAGATATATCACATTAACTCAGACTCACGCGGATGTACGGGGTAATTAAGTAACAGGAGCCACAGACGATCCACGCATCGTGATTCTAAGCATCGTTTCAAACGTGTTAGGTTAGCTGACACCGCTCGCTGCCGTCTGCAGCCCTTGCATATACCTCATGCCAGGGCAGCAGCAGCGAGTAATGTCATACCGAGTATGTGGTTAAAATAACACAAGCCGAATCGAAAAGAAGAGAGATAGAAAATGCCTCCCAACCATGACGCCCACCGTCCATACTACTCCATAGCCATCCCATAACATACACGCCCATGCCCAAATAAAATATATAGACCAAGCATTTTCCGGGAAGTAAATGTCCATCCAGATGGAGAATCCCACGGGGAAAGGAAAAAAAAAAAGTCAAATCGAAACAAGAACTGCAACGCAACGAGAAGAGACTGCTCTAGACGAATCTAATGCGCTGCGGCCACCAGGAATTATGCGGAGGTTTAGAAAACGTCCTCCGCCGCGAAATATCGCTTGTTTCTCCCGCGCGCACCAACAAACTTCATCTCGGGCATGTTGGTGTGATGGACGACATGAGGTCGGTACACGGCATCGACCGGTGCCTGCCAGTCATCCAGGCCCAGGGGAAAGTACTCATACAGCAGATCAGCACTTTCGTTGGGGAACGGGAGCGTCGAGGCGAACGGTTGCTGCAGATTTGGCGTGCTGAGCAACGGCAGCGATGTCGACGGATTTCGAGCCGGTGGCTGCGAGACTCCATGGGACAGTTTGCGCATCTTCGCCGGCGGAGCAGAGCTATCCACATTGAGATTCTTGTGCGATGCATCAGGGGGGAACGCTGAATTTGGCCGCGCGAGATCATGCAGATGATTGACCGCATCGGCACCTTCTTCCTCATCCAAAAGCGAGAGATTAATCGGCGCGGCGACCGTGCTCGGATGCCGTTGGTTTTCGGCAGAGCGCGAGAATTCCGGGCTCGATTGCGAATAGATGGAAGAATGCGGCAACGCGGTGGATGGCATTGCGTTTCCTCCCGTTTGGGGTATCTGGGACCAGTCGGGCGACGGTCGTCGCAAGACACCCGCCTGGGACGCGGACGTCTCGGGGGAACTGCTCTTGGCCGTTACCTTGGCTTTGGCGGGCGTCTGGGTGAGACGCGGCGTCGATTCCCCGTTGGGGGCGCGGTTGAGGGCGTGGGCCTGTGCATTTTTCCTCGACGCAGCGGCACTGCCGCTCAACGGGAGGTCCTTGCGCGACTGGAAGTTCCGTGGGCTGCGGCCACGGACGATGATCGGACCCGACTGGACTTCACAGATGGGGATCTTCGCGCCGGTGGACAGCGTGGCGACCACCTTGAGGCGCACGACAAAGTGTTGCTGGAGCTCTTTCCGGCGGCCGTTGTTGGCCGTCGCGACGCGGAACTGGAGTCGCTTCCATGCGATCGGAAAGGTCGCATAGTCCGTGTCCAGATCCTGGCCGGCCATGATGTCCAAAGGAATGGGCGGAGGCTCCTTCTCGATCTTCGGGTTGTTGTTCCCGTTGGCGTTTGTGGCGGAGTTGGCCCCGTCTTCGGTGGGAGGGTTCCCGTTCGCCGCGGGCGTTTTCCAGGGCACGGAGATGATCTTGACGGAATTGCCTTCGACGGACTCGGTGGCGGAGACGGTGAGTTCTTGCGCCAGGATGGGGATGCGATCGCCTTGTTCCGTCATGATGTAGCGCAGACTCCGCGGCAGGGTGACTGAGCCGGTGATCTGGAACAGGTTGCGACGATAGCAGGTCAATTCGGCGCCTTGTTGTGGGGGCGCATTCTCGGAGGGGGAGGTGGTCCAGGGCGATTCGGCGAGGAAGAACATGCCGTGGAGCTGCGCGGACAGCGAGAGGGTGGCCCTCCGCAGAGAGTAGTCGAGCAGGGTGAAATTGTAGACCGGGATGGAAAAGCTCAGCAGTTTATTGTTATGGTCGATGGACGAGTCGGCGGGCTGCTCTGGGGGGACGGGCTCAAATGGCGTGACCATGTCTGTGAACGGGTCTTCATAACCGGACGAGAACCTCTTCAAGGATGTTGGAAGGCCATTTTGAGCGAAGGTTATTTCGTCACTAGACCAGCGACGGGGTTAGCCCGATTTTGCGAGAGATCCGAGGGGGGGACGTACCTGACAAAGGTTTCCGAGTCAAAATTCGAACGCTGGTCAGGCAGATCCATTCCCGGCATGGAATTGAGGTAATCGCCTTGAAGATTACTGAGGGAGAGCGGACTGGCCAAATATGGCATGGCCATGGTGTCGAAGCCCTCCATGGCGAGGGCGGAACGAGGCGCGACTGGCAAGATTGGACAGAGGTGGATGAAGAGCGCAGGAGACGGGAGTGCGCTGGACGGAGGAGGTGTGGCGCGGCGCTATTGAGAAGTTGGGGGTGGGTGAGGGGACCGAGAAAGCGGAGGCGCGGGGAAGTCGGAAGAACGGCAGGAAGAGGGAAGCGGTAGGCGAGAGGGCGAGCAGTCAGCGACAAGAGTCGAGCGACCAGACCAGGGGGGACCCGAGAGGACGAGAAATTAGAGTGAAGATGAAGGATCGCAAATGGCGAACGAGAGGTTGAGAATTACGAGGACATGGAGAGGAGAGACGGGAGGGAGATTGGTCGGTCGGCGCAAAGAACCAGACGACGTAGGTGAAGGTGACGGAAGGTGGCGAGGGTGAAGAAGGGAGAAGAGGAAAGGAGAAAAAGAAGAAGAGAAAGAAGAGGAGGAAGAAGCAGAAGAAGAAGAAGAAGGAATGGAAGATTGAGAGAAAAGAAGGAAAGCCAGAGTAGTTGTAGGAAGACGAATGGTGTAGACCAGTCCGTACAGTTTGAGTGGATCGGAATGCCCCGAGGTCAAGACGAGGTCGGCGGTGGAGATGGCGAATGGTGGGCGGACTCCCTGCGCAGATTGAGGACCGGGACGGCACTAGACAGCAATCCGGAGTCAGTCTAGTCAGAGATAACAATGGAGAGAGTGGTCCGGGAGGCTGGACGGACCCGGCGAGGGCTAGTCTAGTAGAGCCTTAGTCGAGGTCCTGGTGGGTTCACGTCTACAGGTACGGACGAATGAAGAATGAAGCGGATGGATTCAGCAAGTGGATCAAGAGGAAGAGGAGGGGAGAGAGTAGAGGAGAAGAGGAGAACAAAGGATAGGCAGAGAAGAGGACGTGAGTGGAGGAGATCATGCGGGAGGATCGACTTTATTTCGCTCGTCAGAATCCTATCTCGTCATTTCTTTCACTAGAAGTCTTACAGGCTTTTTGATGTTTCTAGAACGCGTGCAGGATGCTTTAGTCGCGCGGATCGATACATATGGAGGAGTATCTACACTATAGTTATCATATCTACCTACTTACCTATGTACCTAGGACTAGTAAGATATCACAATACTGACCCCCCTCATACAGCCGTTATCTCACAAGAGGAATAGGAAGCAAAAGGTCCACTGCACCCACCGACCCTAACCGTAGGATCCCGTTGGGGCGTCCGGATCGGGCAGGGCGCTGTCTTCGGATCTCTCCACAAACCGGGGGATGTACCTAGGCCTAATTATTATTATTATTAGTAGGCGTATTCTTGTGACTTCTTGAACTGCCTTGTTCTCGTATAATTCTCATAATAATAAAAAGGATAGGATATAGTTATAGATATACAAATACATTACATAACTGACTGCAATTCTTTACGGCACACGCTCGTCAAGAGGCAAATGGAAAAAACAGTGCACGGAATCAATCCATGCCAGTTGACCCCACCCGTCAGTCCCATCAAATGATGAATGCGGTTCAGACCCTGGACCTGACCACCACTAGAATGCACCCAATCAATCGACAGAAAAATAAGCACCCCCGAATTAATCGTAATGCAGACCGTGCAGAAATGGCTTCGCCTGTTGCAGACACATATCCACTCCTCAATCAGTCTTACTGCGCCCGGCCACTGAACCAACTCGGAGACGGACCTGAAGCAGCTGCAAGAGATGAAGCCTGTTTGATCGCCCGTGGAGGGAGCGAGCAACTACCCTATCCCACTGGTCGGACGTCCAACCATGGGATCACCATCGGCCGGCTTGGTCTGACATGCAGCTCAGACCCTGTTTTTAACTTTCTTTTCCATTTGCTCTTTTGGGGCCAGTCCGGCGGGCCTTTCCACGGTGGGGGTCAAAGGCGATCATCTATTCGCGTTGGCTGGATGCTCTTCATCTCTCCGTCGGAGCTCCTGGGCGAATGAATCCTGCCGACGCAAGAGGCAACATGCGCCGGCTGAAGAGGTTCTGGTGTGATTGGCCAGGAGACCATAGACTTCCTAAGACGGTGTTTCGACGTGAGCCAGTTAGCTTTTGTCTGATACCGAGGTACAGCTGAACAGCAGAAGTACACTAGACACCTACCTATCCGTAGATATCTACGGATAAGTAGGAATTCGGGCAGCTTGATAGGTACTCCGAGTGGCCCGGGTAATCCGGTTCTTGCACCGTTAGTCTGGTGGCAAGATAATGAGATATCCTGTCATCCAAAGATACATACCCTGACCGGGTGATAGCATGCATGATGATATCTCGTGAAGGGGTCGCGCTACCCACCCTAGTGCCTTAGCTCTCCGCCTAATTTGCCCCCAGCTGGGGTGTGAGATCAACCTACCTCTTGGTAGGGAGCCTAGGACCTGTGTCAACCAGTCGGCGCGGTACCGTGGAACTCCCGTCAGGGACTTGGTTCAGGATGGCTGACCAGGCCGTCTGGACGAACACGGAAGTGCCAACAGAGTTCAACATACCTCATCATGTCGAAGAGTGTACTGACTGCCTGTCTTACTACTCCGTAGAGGGTCATTCATGGATGCGATGGGGCCAAAGTGGGTGATTGGCTCTGAGGATCGCATGTCTCAGCCGCGCCCAAAGTCAATGTCGGCCGTTCCCGCCTCGAAGCAGCTATCTCTTATTCACCTTCCAATTCGAGCATGGTCTGGTTCGGTCCTGAGGGGTTCTTGGTCCTGTAGCCTACAAGGTAGTCCCGGCAGTTGACCTACCCATCCATAGGAGCACTATCCCTCTGCCTATCTGTGGAGTGCTCTCTCTACGGAGTACTCCTAGGCATTATGTAGATATCCTTATCATCATATCGCTAATCTCATGCGTGTCTATCAACAGAGTAAAGCCAATACAACTACATAGCTAATCTTCCCATCTACTCGTATTCCGCTGATCTGTTCTAGCATGCTTCTAGAAACATAGCCACCCCCTCCGCCAACTCATCTCGGTTTCACCATTCCGTGATGGCCTCGACATGTGATCGGTGATCATCGAAGTTTCTGCTGTGAAACGAGGAAACTCTTTCTCCCTCCAATCCTTCGAAGTAGTCTGGATCGTAATCTGACGATCACAGAGCATCACGAGTCGGCCTGTTGACTCGGCACATACCTATCACATCAGATTCTACAAGCACATCCATCCGTCCCTTCATTGGGCGGGCTCAATCCGGTGGCAAAGACAAGACCTCTCGCTTATTGCGCTTCGCGAAAGTCCCATTATAACCCCCGGTACCTACCTACCTATACCTATAGAGACAACTGCAGCTAACGAGGCATTTATTCAAACTTAATAAGAGCTAAACTTTCCTCCGTCCTTGCATCCCCACCTCGTGCCTGCACGCCCGGTCGGTCGCGGGCCCCATCTCTACAGACAAGATGCATAGCCCGGAAAGTAACTGGAGCACCCCACCGAATCGCCCTACGAGGACGATTCTGGAGTCAGATACCCGTCTCTGTACCTGAATATCATTCCGCGCTTCCTACAGAGGGTTGCGGTGGAGCCTGAATCACTACAGACAGAACTGAGCCATTTGTTCCAGGGTACTGGGCAACATTCCTCGCCAAAACCATCCGCCAACGAGATTACACAGTCAATTGACAGACCAAGGAACAGAAGAATGACAGATTCATCAAGAAAAATTCTATACGCCGTACAGGATAACGAGTGGGAGAACAAGAGTGGGTGGGTCTGCCGCAAACGACCATGTCCAGAACCCGTCGGACAAGGCCACCACTTCTGCCAGACAAATCAATTTTGTTCTCAAAAGTGCCCATCCAAGGATGCAGACGGGCCCAACTTTGCCTCCGTCCCCCGAAAACAGTGGCGGACGTTCATGCGGCCATCGTTTTAGGCCGTCCCGCTACTCCCGTTAGATCCTAGGCCAGGCTCTAGCAGCTCAGAGGCAGAGCCAGGCCGTTTGTCTGGCCTGTGCTCATATCCGTTCTACAGTACTCTACGGGTACGTACAATCGATGACGAGCTGGTGAGAGAAAGGTCCGCAGGCTCAACATCACCAGTGGACACCTTCGGTCCTTGTATGCTTGTGCATGCAGGAGGGTTATTTCTGATAGTCGGGGGTTCCTGCACCAGTCCTACAGGATCATCCGCTCAATTGATTCACCATCTATCGCCTTGATAAATCGTGTCGCGGTCATTGGATTACCCTCGTACTCTAGTCTCCATCTCGCCCCTGTAATCATAGAATAAACACTCAAAATAATATACCACGTCGTGGCATGATCAACTAAATACCTAGATATCGTCAATATGCAACAAAGTGGAGAAGAAACAAAACGCTGTGGATATCATCAACGCCCATGCTAAGCTCCAAAATAACCAAAACTGAGACAAGATAGCTACTATGTTCAAGTTGCCGTCATGATGGTCCATGTCCCGGCATCGCAATTGACCTCCTCAAAGCTGTGCAATGTACTGAACCCGATGTTCGAGACGCAATCAAAATTGCTGTCGCCATCCACCTGCGCGATAACGTTAATACCCCATAATTAAAACGCCCTGCACAGTAGGAGTACTCACGCAATCCATCACCACCGCCTCCGCCCCCTGCTTGCGAATTTGCTTGATCCCCAGCAGAACCAACCCCTGCATGATGGTGGCATACTCACCCACCGAAGGCGAAATCACCGGCGACGAGATGCCCCCCGCCGGGACGTGCGTCGCTTTCAGCGCAGGCATGTGTTCCGCCAACATCGACCGTGTATTATAAACCACCACCGTACCCAAGATAGCCCCGTCCGCAGGGCGCGTCGCGCGGATGATGCCGCAGTTCGGCGCGCCCCCCAACGCCACCTTGTAGATGTCAATAACGCCCTGGCGGGAATTCGTCTTGACGTGGTCGAGGATCGAGTCCGCGTAGTCGTAGCCATGGACCAAATCATACGCGACGTCCGCGTTCTGCAGGCCCTGAATCAGCCCGTCCGGCGGGACCCAGTTGGCCAGATTGCGCAAGACGACGCTGCACACCGGCCGCGACAAGGACGTGTTCCAGCCCAGGTTGGCGAACCACTGCCGCAGGCGCTTGCGCTCGACCGGGTTCGCGGACGGAATGCCCAGGTAGATGCCTGGCAGCCGGGAGCCGAGCTGGAACCGCTTCACGCCGGTGCGTTGCAGGAGCGTCCGGATCGCGCGGTGGTGGAGCGAGCTGCCGATGCCGAGTTTGCGTCGCGCCGGGTCGACGATGAGCGACCCGATCACCCCCGTCCCCGTGGACTTGAAGTAGTACGTCGAGCAGAAGCCATAGAGTGCATGCGTGCTGCTGTTCCGCACGACAAAATGCGACTCGTCAATATCCTCCCGGCGTAGTAAGAAACTGCTCGAGGTCACGCCCAGCAGCTCCGAGAGCTCCCCCTGCGTGCAGTCGCCTCGAACTGATTCCAGCAGCGTGTCCAGTGCATGCGCGTCGCGCTCTTCGTTCCAGTTCTCCACCAGCCAATGCTGTCGGGCTTGGTGCAGTTTCTGGCTGCGGCTGATGGACCCCGGCAGGGTCCCCATCGGGGTCAACTCCCCATACAGCACTTTGACCAGCGCTTCCAGAGCGGTTTCCGTAAAGTCGTATGTACATATGTAGGTCCCGATGGAGAGATCGGTCGCAAAGTCGTAGGGGGAGCTGGCGGCAACGACTATCATCGGCTTTTCACGATGCTCGCCAGTCGGCGTGAACTGCGACCGACAGATCATCGAGACGTGTTTGGTAAAGCCGTGCTGATACAGGTTCCGGTTGGCATCTGCCGTCACGACGATGACTGCGCTTGCGCGGTCGATGAGGCTCTCGTGGATGGGTCGGACGCCGTTGGCTGTGTAGGAAGTGTGCAAGACACGGCCATTCCTCTGACGGGAGAGAGACCGCCCGAGTTCTTTAAATACGCTCTCGCCGCTGAGCACCGAGGCCGTCCGATCAAGAGCCGTGAGGTCGATCGACGAGTTCAGGTGCTCGGCCACGGTGCGCGACACTGCGGACGCCGGAAGAGGCCTTACCAGGGGGGTTAACAGGAGGAGTTCCTCGTTGGGCTCGAGGATGTTGGATAGGGGTAGCAAGTTTTTCTTGTCGCGCACCACGGAGATGGAGCTGTTATACGCTCTTGTCGACAGGCTGGTGTGAGACGGTTGCATCTGCGTCAGGGACGGCACACCAGGCGGGTTGAGGGCTTGCTCCCAAGAAGTGCATTTGGCCTTGAGGTTCAACACCCGGCGTAAGGACTGCTCGATGCGAGCGCGGCCGATGATGCCGTTTTCCACCCCCAGCTTCAATCCGTTGATGGCCTCTTGCTGGACCGGGAACGACCTGCAGAGAAGCACAATATCACAGCCCGCATTCTTTGCCATGACTGTCCCGCCGCCAACGCCGATATTGTGCGTGAGGGCCTCCATCTCCAAGCACTCGGACACCACCACGCCATTGAACTTGAGGTCTTTCCGGAGCAAGTCGTCGACGACCTGCTCGCTCAAACAGGCATGCATGACATTGACTCCGGCCGAGGACATGGAAACTCCACCCACCATCATCGAATCCAGGCCATGGATAATGGCGTTGCGAAAGGGCACCAGCGCAGTCAGACTGAGCTGTTCCAACGACTCGGTGATGATGGGCACGTCGGTGTGGGAGCCCAAGAATTCCAGATTGCCGTAAGAAGGAAAATGCTTGCCGCACGTCACTAGCCCGGCCTCCCGGTAGCCTTTCATGAACTCGACACCATACTGGGAGACCTCTTGGGGATCATCGCCGGTGGTGCGCACCCCAAGCGGTTGGCTCCGAACATTGGTCAGGACGTCGAGGACAGGGCCCAAGATCCAGTTGACGCCGACAGCTTTCAGCTCTTGAGCTGTCGCCAACGCCACATCGTGGGCGAGGGCCTTGGAGCCGGTGGCGGCAATGCCCATGGCGCTGGGAAACTGACGGATGTAGATCTCGTCGTACAGACTATTGACCCCACCGTTCTCCTGGTCCAGCGCGATGAGGAGCGGTACTGGATGACCGGCATCTCGGGCGATGGTTTGCAATTCGAGAACCAGGCGGGTTGCCTCTTCCGCGGCTGTATGGTGTTAGTCAGGTGTTCACTGGTGGTCGCACGTATTGCAGTTGACGGGCAACATGACAGGGCAAGAAAGTGTGGGTACATTTTAAGTTTTTGGCAGTCAAGAGAACGGACCCTAGATGGTACTTTTCGATGAGAGAGCGGATTTGCGGACTGACAGTGGTGCCATCAAAGCCCATCATGAATAGTTGACCCATCTGCCTGTCGGGGAGTCATGATGCCCAGCGTCAGCACTGATACCGGTCGCATGTTGATGTGAAAAAGAATGAAAGGATTAAGACGGAAAGGAAAGGATGGAAGGTGGTGGTGTTGATGTAGGTTCATCATATTCAGGCCATTCAGGATAGATAACAGATGACAAAAACAATGCCAAGACAGGAATCCTACCTGTCTAGATCCTCCCAACCAGGAGGCAGCATGTCCTCTTTGGGGCCCATGACGGGGAACGGGGCACCCTGGAATGCCCGTGCAGAAAGGTTCCGATGGGCACGAGGGTCAGAAGGGGGCAACAGCCCTGTTTGGCTGGCCCACACGGAAGCGTTGGTTGACGGTCGAAGATCAGTCCGAGGGGGTGTGTGAGTGGATGAGGTTTCAAACTGGTGGTGACTCGACTGCAAACGACGGAGAGCAAGCTGACGGATGCCAGAAACGCTCCCCTCAATTGAGCTAGGGCCAGGGGGCAGAAGCTCTCTCCCGAGTACTAGGTACTTTCTACCGAGTACGTCGGTACTCGATACTGGGTACCTAGGTGAGACTAGGGGAAGGGAGTAAGCAGACCGATGAATGAGTGGTCGGTAATTAATGCATGCGAGATGATTCTGTTGGGCGGGGCCAGAGGAAATGAGCCCCGTGCGTGTGCTGACTACGTCTACGCTTGGGTCCTCCACGGACGGTATCTCCGAGGTGCAAACTAGGTACGCGTGGGCTACAGGCTACGATCCTTAGGTGCTTGGCTCTTACAGATTCAGATTCCTATACGACATGGCTATCAGCATCTGGAGGAGGCTGGAGTTGATATAAATCTCTGAGCGTCACGTGATGTTGGGGTTGAGTTGCCTACTTGGGAACTCAGGTAAGGTAACATTCCATACTCTCCGTGACAATACCGATTCACCCCATTACCACCGCAACTTCCATCGGCAGGGTTGCACTCTTGGCGATTGTTAGGTTCTTCCCCGGGTTTCCGATGCCGAATGCAACGGCAACGCCTGTCAAGCCTTACCCGTTTGGGCTACTCGCCGCTGGGGCAATCTATGCCACGTCTTCGTGCAACATCGCATTGATCGCAGCGATGGAACGCGATGCTTCCATTCCATGACAAAGGCTTTCTGTCCGGTTACGTGGATCCCCGCGCCATGGCTGGGAACAATGGCCCAATGCCGGAATTCATCGCAATCTGTCCCTATCAAGGATGTTCGGGTCATAGATGCATCCATGGCTATCAACTGTTGGGATGGATCACATGGCCGGATCCTATCTCGCTCGAATGAGATTTCTCGATTGAGCAATGTGCAACAGTAACTGGCCTCTGTCGATGTCTCGGTGAAGTCTAGACGGAAGAAATGAAATGAATAGTCGTCACCAAGACCCATATAGCCTCAAATACTCATGAGTCGAGTGGAGCACGAAAGAGAAAACAGCAGATCCCGGGACAGAAACGCCTTCCCACATGGCATTGTTCCAACCGCAATCATCCACCGATCGGCGGGGAGATGAAGTAGCAGTCGTAGACGGGCACGTACGGAGTAGTGTGTGAGCGAGTGGGAGTCGTACACTGTCACACTCCACCCCGAAGCCGAGCCAGCCATGCGCCGATGACGAAGTGGGAAAAAGCGAAAGGAAGGTAGTAGAGACCCGTGGGTGGAGGCCGTTGACATTCCCTGCGGTCATTTCCCAGTTCTGCCTTCATATTCCCTGGATCTCTCTCGCGCCTCTCGTCTTTTTTCTTCCCACGACCCCGATTCCTACATTCTCTATCTACGGTCTTCCAAAAAAAATCGTCCTCTTCTCATTAGACTCTTTCTCACTCTTCTCACTCCTCGTGGCATATATCTCTTCGACCTCTTCCACCCCGCACCTTATCAGTGACGTAGTTCACTCCGAGGCTATCATCCAATATGTATGCAGACCACCTCCGTCCTCACTGCAGGAGCAGGCACATTTGAAATATACAAAATAAACCTCCCGCTAACGCACAGTCTCTTGACATAGGAGAGTGATCATCCGGGAGACCAGCCTCGAAGCTTCCGAGTACATTGCGGATTACATCATCAGTATGTCTGCATCTATACACCACGATGTCCATGCGTCTAACCCAGTCCACAGGCCGCATCAAGACTTTCAAGCCCACCGAGTCTAATCCCTTCGTTCTGGGTCTTCCCACGGGCAGTAGCCCTGAGATCATCTACAAGACCCTCGTCCGCCGCCACCGTGCCGGCGAAATCTCGTTCAAGAATGTCGTGACGTTCAACATGGTACGTGGCTATGTATACATCAGAGTACGGCAGCTCTGATATTAACAAAACGTAGGACGAATATGTCGGGCTTCCCCGCGACCACCCCGAATCCTACCACAGCTTCATGTACAAGCATTTCTTCTCGCACGTCGACATCCCGCCCCAGAACATCAACATCCTCGACGGCAACGCGCCGGATCTCGCGGCCGAGTGCGCCTCCTTTGAGGCGCGCATCGCTCGCTACGGCGGCATTGAGCTCTTCCTTGGGGGAGTCGGGCCCGACGGACACATCGCCTTCAACGAGCCCGGCTCGTCGCTGAGCAGCCGCACGCGTGTCAAGACGCTGGCCTACGACACGATCCTGGCAAACTCGCGCTTCTTCGACAACGACGTGGACAAGGTGCCACGCATGGCGCTGACCGTCGGCATCCAGACGATCATGGACGCGCGCGAGGTGGTCATCGTGGCGACGGGTGCGCACAAGGCCATCGCGGTCGAGAAGGGTCTGGAGGGCGGCGTCAACCACATGTGGACGCTCTCGGCGCTGCAGATGCACCCGCACCCGCTGATCGTGTGCGACCGCGACGCCACCCTGGAGCTGAAGGTGAAGACAGTGCGGTACTTCGAGTCGATCGAGCAGTCCGGCACCGATGCCCGCACGCAGGGCCCGCCGCTCGTCTACCGGCCCCGAACGTACGTGCCGGCGCCGATGCCCGCCACCAAGCCCCAGCAGCAGCACACCCCGGCGTCGACGCCGCCCAAGGTCCCCAAGGACCTGCGCATCAACACCGAACTGAACCAGTCGCTCGAGGATGACGAGTTAACGCCCGATAGTATGTCTTCCCGCATGGTGGACTCGGCGATCAGCGGGCTGGACTCGACTCTGAAGGGAGATCTCTTGTTTGACCGCATGGGCGCTCGTGTGGCCTCTCACTGATTGAATCGATTATTTATTAGGAGGATCTCCCGCGATGGGTGCATTCTACGGAACCCGCATTCAGTCGCGTAGTGCTTTGCGGTAGCGGATATCTTTTGGTTTTGGAGTTGATGACATTGTTGGCGTACACTATTTAGGTTTATATGTGCTACATTGGGATTCGTCTGTCGTTATGTCTATGAAATGATTATAGATGGTTTGGTATGGTGTTAGTATTATAACATGGTGTATCATAAGTCAATCAAACTGAGTAATATATACATATATATATATGGTTATGTTTGCGTGTGTTTGTAGTTTTGTAGTCTGCTGCTATTGCTAGTTCGTATATCTATATATAATTCCACAAACTGGGGTGGAACGAACCCACCATATCTTTATGCACAAGCATATCTGTTCATTAAGGTGTATCTAATACTTTTCATATACAATGCATGCTGGCAAGTATGACAGCTACAGCTTGGCAAACACGGTGGGAACTTCACCACACATATCCACCAGGGTACTCTTGTTCTTCACCCACGCCTCAATACCGCGACGACCATTCTCAACACCAACTCCGCTCTTCTTCCAGCCGCCGACCGCCATCTCGGCGGGACTCTCGCCCCAGGTGTTCACCCAGGTGATACCAGCCTGCAGCTGGTCAATAATACGATGAGCCATATTCAGATCCTTGGTGAAGACGCCAGCAGCCAGCCCCAACTCAGTGGTGTTGGCGCGCCGGACGGCCTCCTCAACGGTCTGGTAGTACAGGATGGACATGACGGGGCCGAAGATCTCCTCCTTGACGATGCGCATGTTGTCCGTGCAGTCGGTGAAGACGGTCGGACGCACCCAGTACCCGTTCTCAAGCTCCTTGGGCACTGTCGGCTTGCCGAGGCCGCCGGTGAGCAGCGTCGCCTTGTCGACCTCGATGCCGTGGCGGATGTACGCAGTCACCTTGTCGAGGTGGGCGGCGGAGCTCAGCGGGCCGAAGTTGGTGGCCTCGTCGAAGAGCGGGCCGGCGCGCACATGCGGCATCTTCTCGAGCAGGCGCTGCTCGAATGCGGCCTTCATGCTGGCCGGCACGAAGACCCGCGTCCCGTTCGTGCACACTTGCCCCGTGCTGTAGAAGTTGGCCATCATTGCGCCGTTGACGGCGTTCTCCAGATCCGCATCGGGGAGGATCAGCAGCGGGCTCTTGCCGCCCAGCTCCATCGTCACATACTTCATGTTACCGGCGGCTGACCCGGCCACCTTCATGCCGGTCGACACCTGGCCCGTGAATGACACCTTGGCGATGGTCGGGTGCGCCGTCAGGTAGGAGCCGACGTCGCCGGCGCCGTAGACGACGTTGAAGACGCCCGCGGGAAGACCAGCTTCCCGGTAGATCTCGGCCAGCGTCTGAGCATGCAGCGGGGTGAACTCGCTGGGCTTGTAGACCATGGTGTTACCCGCCGCGAGGCAGGGGGCTGACTTCCAGAGTGCACTAAACTCAAACGAACGAAGAGGTTAGCGTTGAGGGGTAGAATGCGGGGAACGGTTCTTGAATCTCACGTACATCTGAATGGGATAGTTCCAGGCGCCGATGCCCGCACAGACACCCAACGGCGCCTTTTTGGTATACACCCACGCATCCTCGCGCAACTGCGTCGTTTCACCGTTCAGACCGCCCCCGCCGATCAAATTGGCGTAGTACTCCAGGACATCGGCGCCGGTCACGACATCGACGGTGCTCGTTTCGGTGTATGCTTTGCCGGAGTCGAGGGACTCAACCCGGGCGATCTCGTCATTACGTTCGCGCAGAATCGCAGCCGCTTTGTGGAGGATGCGGGCGCGCACAATGGGAGGGGTTTGTGACCAGGAGGGGAACGCGCGGTCTGCGGCGGCGATGGCGGCATCTATGTCGGAGTGCGAGGCGACGGGGATTTCGGCCAGTGCGGTGGCGTTGGAAGGATTGAAGGTGGGAAAGGTCTTGCCAGAGGAGGCCGGTTGAGCCTTTCCGTCGTAGAAGAGCTGACGGGGGGAGATGGTAGCCATTGTGGAGATGATGGGGAGAATACAAGATCAAGAGAGAGGAGTAGATCAAGTGGGAGGGGATAGAATAGGAGTATGTATGAATTCTTAGTCAGGAAAGGTACGTAGCAGATCCCAAACAGGAAAAGACTGGACTTCACCGCCATCAAAAGAACCTCCCCACTGATTTAGTTTACTCGATTTACTCCGATTTCCTCTGCATGTTCTCCTCACGACGATCACAGAACATTTCTGATCTCTGATTTCCTTCAGATTATTCCTCTTCGAACGCACCCATTCGACTCAATCCTCCCATTGTCCGCGTTCGCATACCGCATTCGGTCATGTTTCCCCTCCCAGGCAGAAAAGAGTTCCCGGCGAAACTCCGTCCACCGCGGATTTCCGGGACTCCAGGCCATGGAACATGTGGCGCTGTTTAGTGCAGATTCGCAGTGGAGAGTGACGTCTTTGCAACGGGAGACCGACACTTCCAACGCGCCCCAAGACTTTCTATCGCGGCTCTACAATGGACCAAGTGGATTTTTCTCACCCGACCTGCCTGGAAAGGGGATAGCGCGCTGTTTCGGGTATTATCTAATCACGTTTGCTGCCTCATATCATTGGCTCCGCTGCTTCATCCGGTGGAGAACCAACGCTTGAACCGCAGAACGATCGCCGAAAAAAAAAAAAAGTGGGAGCGGCAATGGGCTGATGGAGATGGCCGACGGCCGATCACTGCGTCTTTCTGCTTCAATTCGTTGCTGTGCGGTATCCGATTTAAGGTTCACTTTTCCCTCGTGTCTCTCTTGGATCAGTCTCGGATTCATCTTCCTCTCTCCTCCTCCTCTCTTCTCCTCTCTGTATCTCTCTTAACCCCTCCACGATCAACATGGCGACTACCAACGATTTCCCCGCCAGCGATGTCAACAGCTACGACTATGTGATTGTGGGAGGTGGCACGGCCGGCTGTGTCATCGCCAGTCGGCTGGCCGAATATCTGCCGAACAAGCGCATCCTCGTCATCGAGGGTGGTCCCAGTGACTACAATGACGACCGCGTGCTGAACCTGAGAGAATGGCTCAACCTGTTGGGAGGTGAACTCGACTACGACTATCCCACCACTGAGCAGCCTATGGGTACGTTACACTACATCGCGTGCTGAACCTGGCAACACAAGATTCGAAAGAGCTTTCCCTTTCGTCTGACGTTGGTTCTGTTTGAATTCATCTAACCCTTCACAGGCAACAGTCACATCCGTCACTCCCGTGCCAAGGTCTTGGGTGGTTGCTCCAGCCACAACACTCTCATCTCCTTCCGTCCGTTCGAGTATGACTGCAAGAGATGGGAGGCGCAAGGTTGCAAGGGCTGGTCCTTTGAGACTTTCACGCGCGTTCTGGACAACCTGCGCAACACCGTCCAGCCCGTCCACAGCCGCCACCGCAACCAGCTGTGCAAGGACTGGGTTCAGGCCTGCTCTACCGCCATGAACATCCCCATTATCCCCGATTTCAACAAGGAGATCCGCTCCAAGGGCGAGCTGACCGAGGGTGTCGGCTTCTTCTCTGTCTCCTACAACCCGGATGACGGCCGTCGCAGCAGCGCCAGTGTGGCCTACATCCACCCCATCCTCCGCGGCGAGGAGAAGCGCCCCAACCTGACCATCCTGACCAACGCCTGGGTGTCGCGTGTCAACGTTGAGGGCGACACCGTGACCGGTGTGAACGTAACCCTGCAGTCCGGTGCAAAGCACACCCTGCGCGCGAAGAAGGAGACGATCATCTGTGCGGGTGCCGTCGACACTCCCCGGCTGATGCTGCTCTCGGGTCTGGGACCCCAGGGGCAGCTGAAGTCGCTGGGCATCCCGGTGGTCAAGGACATTCCCGGTATGGGTGAGAACCTGCTCGACCACCCCGAGAGTATCATCATTTGGGAGCTCAACCGCCCTGTGCCCCCGAACCAGACCACCATGGACTCGGACGCCGGTATCTTCCTGCGCCGCGAGCTGCCCAACGCTGCCGGCTCGGACGGCCGTGCCGCCGATGTCATGATGCACTGCTACCAGATCCCCTTCTGCCTCAACACGACCCGAATGGGCTACGACGAGCCGGTCGACGCCTTCTGCATGACCCCCAACATCCCCCGTCCCCGCTCGCGCGGCCGCATCTACCTGACGTCGGCCGACCCAACTGTGAAGCCCGCGCTGGACTTCCGCTACTTCACGGACCCGGAGGGCTACGACGCCGCCACCATCGTGGCGGGCCTTAAGGCGGCTCGCGAGATCGCCAAGCAGGCGCCCTTCAAGGACTGGATCAAGCGCGAGGTCGCGCCGGGCCCGAAGGTGCAGACGGACGAGGAACTGTCCGAGTACGGGCGCCGCGTGGCGCACACCGTGTACCACCCGGCGGGTACGACCAAGATGGGCGATGTGACCCGGGACCCGATGGCGGTCGTGGACCCGCAGCTGAAGGTGCGCGGACTGAAGAACGTGCGCATTGCCGACGCGGGAGTCTTCCCCGAGATGCCCAGCATCAACCCCATGCTGACGGTGCTGGCCATCGGCGAGCGCGCGGCGGAGCTGATTGCTGAGGAGGCTGGCTGGAAGCGCGAGCAGCCTCGTCTGTAAGCTCCGGAGTGGGGGGTTGTTGGTTAGTGTTTGATGAGATATGAGTTACGCATGCTCCATGTATATTAAAAGTGGGAGCGTGACAAAATGGTTGATTAGCTAGCACGGTGTTGGGTTTGATCTTTTGTCTATAGCACAATACCATAGATTTGGAACACACTCTGGAGTAAATCGTAACTGCATGTATCTATGCATCAGTGCCTCTATGTCATCAATCTATGGTGCACATAATAAAACAACAAGTAACAGGCATGCTGTTATGCAAGCAGCCTAGTAGACATGACAATATTAATCGACGAAAAAAATGGAATGAAAGAAACTAACACCCGACTCCGCCCATGCTGCTATGCTCACGCAACGGTACTCCCCTTCTCCGTATCAAAAATCTTAACCCCGCGCTTCCACACCTGATCAACGGTCAAGGTCGGACCAGAGTAATCATCCATAACATCACTCAGAACAACCAGATCCGCATCAGCCCCGCTATCCAGCGACCCCTTGACACCCTCCAACCCCAGCATTTTCGCCGGGACAGCCGTAACAGCATTAACCGCCTGAGCCGTGGACGCACCCGACCACCTCCGGAAGTTATTCACACACTCGATCAGCGTCGCCGACGAGCCGGCAATCTTATCCGACCCCTCGAGCGTCAGCCGCGCACCCGTCTTGATAATGCGCTCGCCATTCGTCCACTCGTACACTCCATCCGGCAGACCGCACAGCTTCATCGCGTCCGTGACGAGAATCAACCCATCCGGATGCGCGTTGTACGCGATGCGGATGGAGGTCGGGTGCAGGTGGATGCCGTCGGCGATGACACCGTAGAAGGGGCGGCGGCGCTCGTTCTGGCCGAGCAGGCCGAAGACGCCCGGGTTGCGGTGATAGAAGGGGCGCATGGCGTTGAAGAGATGGGTGATCATGGAGGCGCCGTGTTTGGTGGCGGTGAGGGCCTGCTCGTAGGTGGCGTCGGAGTGGCCGATCGAGTAGATGATGCCGTGGGCGGCGAGCGCGCCGATGTGCGCGGCCATGTTGCCGACCTCGGGCGCGGCGGTGATCATCTTGACGGTTTGGGCGGGGCTGAACAGGTTGTCGCGCCCGTAGCAGTGCTCCAGGTCGGAGATGGTGTCGGCGGCGCGGAGGACCTCCGTCTTGTGCACGCCGTTGCGGCCGGGGCTGATGAAGGGGCCTTCGACGTGGGCGCCGAGCGACTCGGCGCCGTCTTCGCCGCGGTGGTTGGGGCCCGAGGGGCCGAGGGATGGGAGGACCTTCTTGTTGTTAGTCGCTATTCATTAGAGAGGGGAGGAAGGAGAGCCTACCTTCCAGTATACTTCTGGCGTGGAGCTCACGACTGTAGGCAGATAGGATGTCACGCCGGTGCGGGCGAGACCCTTGTTGACCATGCGCAGGCCCTGGTCATACTCCTCCTTGGAGGACTGGGGCACGGAGAAATCAAACCCCTGGGCGCCGTTGAGCTGGACATCAATCAGACCCGGGGCCAGAATGCGGCCGCCGAGATCGATGACCTCATCCGGGGAGAGATGGAGGTCGTAAAAGGCCTCTTGGTCGCGGAGGATTTTGCCCGAGACCGAGTCGATCCAGAGATCCTGTTCGACGAGGTCATTGCCGCGGATGATGCGACAGTTGGTGAATTTGGTGATTCGGGGGGCGGAAGTTTTGCCCGGCATCGTAGCGTTCAAAGTTCAGTACCGGATGAGTAGAGAGGGATAAGGTGTAGGCGATGGAGGGGAAGGGAAAGAAGTGTAGGAAGAAAGAGGGAAATTCATATCATATGAAAGGACAGAGGCAAGGCGAAATCAATGGCAACGGAACAAGTATGGAACCAAGGGACTGCTGATGACTGCGGCGTGACAAGGTGACATCTCCGGCCCCGTCAACATTCCGATGGAGAAAACGTGGACTGGGGATCGACAGGATGGATGGGTCTGCTTGTTGGGAGGGGGATGCTTTGTTGATGTGACGTATGGGTATGGTGGGTGAGTGATATGCGACTCTATTAAGATGGGCATAGAATGTATCGATAAAAGAATATCCCGATGTATAGTTACTTGATGCAGCGTGATGTCAACGCAGGAATTGTATGGCTGAGTCAGCGTGGTGGTTGCAACACGTGCATACGTACCGACGATACGGACGTATTGTATTGCAGTACCGTATGATACATACCTCTCCTTACCTTCTTGTTTTTACTTCGTTGATCACCATCACCATCTCTACATACCACTTCCCATCTTACCTCTCTCGTCTTTCTTGTCTCACTACTATACTTCCAAGAACATGTTACTTGTCTACCTCTGATATCATATCATATACACTACCAATGACCCTCTTGGATGGTTTGCCTCAATGAGGTACCCTACACTCGGAAGGCCCACCGGATACTACCTCAGCGCGACGGTCCATTCGGGTCCCCGCATTCGGCTCCCTGTTGCAACCCGATGCTACCGTCTCGTTGCGGAGGGCCAATAACAGCTCCAACCCGGTCCATCTCTCAAGCGTGGATTGTCACATTATTCAGATCACATGGTCAGTCGACTTTGTTAGGACTAGATACTCGAGACTGCCTAGTCCTATCTAATTGGTATCTAACTAGCCAGGTATCTAACCAGATAGGTGTCTGGCTACGCCTGAGACATCCCTAATATAGTATTTTATGCAGTCTAGCTGATAAGGTTCTTAGTGGCTGGGCTGATCCGATAGCTTATGGAGCCTTCCATCGCTAAACAGCTCGCTTGAGCTTCAAATTTTGCCTCCTAATATTTTCTTCTTTCCTTCTTCTTCTGTCTCCTGGAATTGGATCGTCTGTTTGGTCCAATTCTCCGCAAATTCTGGAGTCGTCTTCTCCACAACCCCAACCACAGATCAGGTACGCCTAAAATCTCGGGGGTCTCGTGCTCTTCTTTTCTCTTATCAAATCGAGGTGGTATTGCCAACTTCACTGAAACACTACCACATCATCACCACCATCACCACCACCACCACCACCACCATGATTCTCTTCGCTTGAGCCATTCCTCTATTCTTCTACTTTTATTTGGTCGTCCCCATCTTCTCCGGACCCCGGATTCCTCCTTCCTGCACAACAACAATTTCTTTATCTCCTCGTCCTCCCTCTGTCTGTGTCACCTTTTTCCCCCTTACGTCTACTCTCCGATTCTGCATTCTTTTCTCCCTCGCCTTCTCGAACATACCTCTCCGTCGATCAAATCCTCCTTTGGTGCATTCTTAATTCCTCCACCTCGTTCAACCCAACCTGCTAATTCCTCAAGTCTGTCCATCTTTCATCACTATCCGTTAGCTCCACCTATTCTTAATCCTTGACAATGGCCTCTACCACGACGGAGGGAGACCCTCCCCATCATGAAAAGGAGGTCGTCACCTCCACCGATCCCGAGGCCGGGGCGGATCATGCTGTCGTCGGGAAGCCTTGGATGTACAAGCCCCTCAAGATCTGGCGCTGGGAGCTCCCGTGGTTCGCCTCGCCCGAGACCCAACTGATCCTCGTCTCCTTCGTGTGTTTCCTCTGTCCTGGCATGTTCAACGCCGTCAGCGGGTTGGGTGGTGGTGGCCAGCTCGACACCGGCGATGTCAATAACGCCAACACCGCCCTGTACAGTACCTTTGCCGTCGTAGGCTTCTTTGCTGGCTCCGTTGCGAACCGCATTGGTCTGCGCCTGACGCTGTCTCTTGGTGGTTTTGGGTACTTTCTCTACGTCGCCTCGCTCCTCTCCTACAATCATAACAAGAATGCTGGCTTCCTCATCTTCGCCGGTGCCCTGTTGGGTGTGTGTGGTGGTCTCCTGTGGTGCGCCCAGGGTGCCGTCATGATGAGCTATCCTCTTGAAAAGGAAAAGGGCAAGTACATTGCCATTTTTTGGGTCATTTTCAACCTGGGCGGTGTCATTGGAAGTCTGGTAAGTCCATTATAGTCCCTGATCACCATATCCCGTCCCCTGAACGAGCTCCATTCTAATGGGTATTGTAGGTCCCCCTCGGCCAGAACATCAACAATCAGTCCGCCGGCCGCGTCAATGACGGCACCTACATCGCCTTCATGGTCCTCATGGCCGTCGGCTTCGTGCTCGCCTGGGGTCTGTCCGACTCCAAGTACGTCATGCGCAAGGACGGCTCGCGCGTCATCGTCATGAAGAATCCCACCTGGAAGTCCGAGTTCATTGGCCTGTACGAGACCCTCATATCCGACTACTACATCGTCCTGTTCTTCCCCATGTTCCTGGCCAGCAACTGGTTCTACGCCTACCACTTCAACAACGTCAACGGCGCCTACTTTAGCGTCCGCACCCGCTCCCTCAACAGTCTCCTGTACTGGCTCATGCAGATGGTGGGTGCCTTCGTCTTCGGCCAGACCCTCGACCTGAAGTGGTTCTCCCGGAGCACCCGCGCCAAGATCAACTTTGCCCTCCTGGTCGCCATCACCATGGGCACTTGGGGTGGAGGCTACGCCTTCCAGAAGACGTACACTCGTGAGTCTGCGGGACTGCGCAAGCCGACCGACTGGACCGACAGCGGCTACATTGGGCCGATGTTCCTCTACATGTTTTATGGATTCTACGATGCCGCCTTCCAGACCTGCGCGTATTGGTAGGTCCCTGTCCCTTATACCTTCCTTTCAGACAACTGACTCCTCCCAGGTTTATGGGCTCGCTGAGCAACAACGGACGCAAATTGGCCAACTTTGCCGGGTTCTACAAAGGAATTCAGTCGGCGGGCGCGGCCGGAATGTGGCGGTAAGTTATGTCTCAGTCCGACGCAAGGACGCGCTAACGCACTGCAGTCTGGACGCCCAGAAAGCCCCTTTCATGACCGAGTTTGCCTCCTGCTGGGGCCTGTTGATGGGCAGTCTGCTGATCGCGGCGCCGGTGATCTTCTTCAAGATCAAGGACCACTGCGACGTTGAGGAGGATCTGAAGTTCTCCGACGAGACCGCGCAGGACGTCAACGCCATCCCGTTGGAGGATTCCGAAGAGACGTCCAAGAAGGAAGAGAGACGGTTGTCTGTTGTGGCTTAGATTTTTTTTTTTTTTTCGTTTTTGTTTTCGTACATATCGTGTAGCCATGGATGGGAGGCTGCTGGCTCGGGTCACGAATTTTTGGTACGAATTGTGCAGACGAGTACATGCAAGTTCGAGGCAAGTGATCTTGCTGTAATTAGCTTTTAATGTATTTAGACATTCCCATATAACTGAGTTCAGTCTGTGGCCCACCTACATGCAACGGCTTATATAAGGGTACATCTACCCCCGGTTATTATATTAAAAGCAAGCTATTAACAAGCTACTTAGTACTTAGTTAGTCTTAGAGCCCGAAGAAGGCGAACAGGGCAATCCAATGAATGACCTTGGAGAGGGATGACGGGGTGGAAGAGAATCGGATTGAACTTTAGAATGTACGTTGAATTTTCTTACAGCACATGCATGTATATGTACTATGATGCACGCCTTCCTTGATGCTTGTATATACATTCAGCTCTTCACCCCAGCCCAACAGGCCTTAGACCTAAAACAACCCCTTACTAGGGGTAGGGGTCGGCAACGGCACAAAAGACTCCGTGTGAGTTGCCTTCGCCTCCCCACCAGTCTTGTATCCGGGGCCAATCTTCTCCTCACCCTTCGCAATATCCCACCCGAACAGCGTCCGATTGAACAACTGCAACGACGCGATGGGCTGATAATACGGCACCTCATGGCCCGCCTCATAAACCCGCGTAAACGAAAAGTTCCCGAACTCACGCGTCTCGCCGTACTCGACGCCGTCGACGAGGAGCGGCGCGTACCCGGCTTCGCGGAACTGCGCCGCGTGCGAGAAGTTCGCCGCGAGGGACACGGCCTCGCCGCCGAACCAGTTGCAGATGTAGTCGGCGTCGCCGTAGATGAGGGAGACGCGGACGGGCAGCGCGAGGATGGATTCGAGGTCGGAGATGAAGTTGGGCCAGACGAAGTCGCCGGTCTGCTGGAAGGCGTAGTAGACGTCGTTGTTGGATTGGGTGTAGTTTAGGTTGACGCCGATGGCATTCATTACCGAGTCCTTTTTAAGGTAGTCGTTGTAGTAGCTGGGTGGGGTCGGGTCCTGGTATTCTTGTTAGCTGAGATGCAAGGTAGGTTGGGTGAGGGAGGGGACGCACGTCGTATGGGTGACGAATGTCGTAGACGCCGCGGCCGCCGAAGCTGTAGTACGGGCCCTCTACTCTCGTTAGTACTGGAATATCCTCTGGAGGGTAGGGCAAGAAATACGCACCAACATTGTCACGACACATGTTCGTCGCCTCAGCGCAGATAGCATAATCCGCCAGCGACGTCCGGTTGGTCGCCTTGCACAACGCAACCTGGTCCTGGCAGCCGTTGGGCATCGAGTTGGCGAATTTCATGTAGTTGTAGACGGTGTCGTTGACCTGTTTCGTTAGCGTAGCCCTATCTATCTACTTGGAGGAACGTACAGCCTTGATACCGTAGGTGTTGTTGACCGCAAACTCCGGGTAGTACGGCGCCTGGATCGCCTCATCGATAATCCCGTTAATAATGCCGAGCGAGTTGAAATTGAGGTGGATGCCCTCGACGCTCCCGTCGGCGATCTTCTGGTTCTGCTCGTAGAAGTAGTTGAAGAATGCGGGGCCATAGTGACTTGTCCTGATTAGCCTCCTCTCTATCCACAGCGAGCAAGGGAAAGGGGAAGGGGAAGGGGAAGGGAAGGGAAGGCTTACCCTCCATAACTCTCAGTCCACAGACTAAAATCCTTCGACTTGACCCGTCTATCCAGCTTCGGCAGTCCACCGAGGAAACCCTGCAGGATTTCCCAGGTCGCCTGCGCAGCGAGCTCGGTGGTATCGATGAGCGTAGCATCGATCGCCGGGTACCGTCCCTGGACACCCGCATACGAGGCGTTCTCCACCACGCCCGTGAGCGGGTTCAGCGAGCCCTCCTCTGTCTCGCTGTAGGAGAAGCCGACGCCCAGCGGCTGCGAGATGAACAGCATGTTCGACACCTCGTTCCACGAGTACGGGTTGATGTAATCCTCGATACTGGAGTTGATCTGGCAGGGCCCGAGCTCTACCCATCACCAATTAGCACAATCCTACTATCTAGACACCAATTGAATGGAGAAAAGGAAGATGAATACCCTCAAACAACCCAATAAGCGAGTCACTCCCCGGCCCGCCGTTCAGCCACAGCGTGATGGGCGCGTTCTTCGGGTCATGACGCGCCTCGAAGAACCAGAAGAACGTGTGCGACGTCGGCGACAGATCCACGTAGCCCGAGTACGACTTGACGCCGGGCGTGGTCTCGCACACACCCTCCTTGCCGGGCTCCTTGTACCGGATTGTCACGTTGTTGGCGGTTTTGATGGTCTTGACGCCGGTGGGGTCTTTGGGGAGTTGGCGTCTAGCATGGGGCTGGGCCTGGGGGCTGGCCATGGCCAGGGTCCCGGCCAGGGGCAGCAGGGTGAGGAGATTGGCGCGCATCTTGATCAATTGGCTGGTTCAAGTACCCCAGCACTACACCTGTGAAAGGTGGATGGACGATCAGGGGAAACCCCCATTTATACCTCCGGCAGACGGGGACATGGTTCCAACGATCGATCAGCGTGAGGGGAATCGCGTGCTAGCCAGCTAGCAGGATGAATCCGGGGGCGTGTTCGTTGGCACAGATAACAAGGTAACATCGCGGCGGGCCCTACTATACTCCGGAGAGCCTATACGGCATCTGTCGGAGTACCGTGGGGAAGCAACAGGGGTCTAGCGCAAGGCAGCAGCAAAGAGGGGGTTCTCTGTCTCCTCAATAATCAGTTCATAATGGAGTGTCTTCGTTTCTGACTCTGTTGCTGACTGCGTGCAGATCACAACTCAAGCAGGAAACATGATTCGACTGCTCAATTCACGAGAGTCGCGGCCGATCCCAACCGCAACGAGACGGGCGTTATACGAGGTCAATGGGATTGTCTGCTTATCGTCGGAGATGACCTGCCTGAACGGGGCGATCGACATTATATCCACGGGTGGGATAATATCTACTCGTAAGTAGATGGTGAGGGGAAAAAAACGCCATGGCGGGACTAAAGGCTTAGGGTGCTTAATTGGGCCTCAAGACTCATCCGTCGTAGCCGATATACTAATCGATACCACCTGGTGGCGTCTTGATCCACTAATGGAAAGACGGTGTAGGAGTTGGCCCATCTGAATCACGCCATGGGCCGTGTTGATATATTAATCAGGGAAGAAAACATGGAAGTAGACATCATTCATTCCTCGTATCGTAGTACTTTTATCTCTATACAGAGTGCCCAACATCAAACTCCCGCCAAAATGCGTAACCAAATATACAAAAAAAAAAAAGCAGTCATATACACGTGATTAGTTCAGGTTCAGCCCCAATTCAGCATCCAAATCAACCTCGGCTCGGGGGGCTTCCGTCAGATCCCCCTTATGCTCGGCATCGAACCCCATATCGGGCACGTTATGCATGGACATGCCGAATCCGAGCCCCTTGCCGTTGGTCCCGTCTTCCGCCGTGAAGAAGTCGGCCCCCGCGTCGTCAAAGTTGATCAGCGCGTCGAAATCGTTCTGCGTCACTTCCGCGTCGTTGGCCAGGTCCATCAGCTCGCTCAGACTCAGATCGGCGTCCAGATTCGGGATGCTGAACGCGTCCTGCGCGTAGCTCGGGTTGATGTTGTTGGTGCTGCCGTTCTCGCTGCCGTCCGACGGCGGCGGCGTCGAGGCGAACATCGGCTCCTGCGCCGAGGACCCGGCGACGCCGTTGCCCTGGGGCTTGGGGTACGTCAGATCCGGGATCTTCTGCGCCAGGGAATCCGGCGGCGGCGTGAGCGTGTTGAGGCGGGACGCGCCGCCGTCTGTTGTGCTAGCTCCAGCGCGCGTGTGCACGTCGTGCGGGGAAACCGTCAGCTGGATGCCGGCCTTGCGGATCGCGGCCTCCAGGAATGAGGTGGCGAAATCGGCCGATGCGTAGATCTCCCGCAGCCGCTGCAGGATCCGCATGCACTGGTAGAATCGCTGCAGACTCGTCATCCGCACATTCGGGTCGCTGGACTTGATGTCGAGGAGATGGATGATCACCGCGGGAAGCAGAACGGTCACCCCGGTTGTCGGAAAGAACCTCGTGAGGTCCAGGCTGTGCAGGTCCTGCGCGATGTTCGTAATCTCCACCGCCGCAAACCGCACCTTGTTGCGGGAGATCTCCTGCAGCTCGGTATCCGTCGAGGGGAACGGAATCGCAGGAAGAACCTGCGGACGGTGCAGCGCGCTGGATGTCGTCAGATACACCATCTTGAGCAGCGCCCGGTGCGAATGCAGCACCTCTTGCGCCTCGCTCAGTTTCGCCGGAGCAGCCGGCGCGTACTGGATCTCGGTCGGAAGATGGGCCAGCCAATCTTCCAATTCCTGATCGCAGCGGCGCACCTCGAACGTCTCCGCGGCCGACTTCTTTGGCACCAGCATCATGGTCGTCTCCATGGTGCCACCGAACTTATGGCTCAGCACCGAGTACTGTGCCGACAGCACGTGGCTGACACAGAGACACAGCTTGGCCTTTTCGATAAACATCAGCGCCAGCTCTTTCTGGTGGCTGACGTCCTGGAGGATCTCCGAGTTGCCGACCATGCTGACGATTTCCGGCGAGAACGGGTGGAACTCAAAGTCGTCGAGCGTCAACATCGGCACGTCGCAGTCGTCATCCTTGACGCGCATGGGACGCCGCATGCCCAGGGCAATCAGGCGGTCGCGCGTATACGTGCTCCACCAGATGCGTTTCCACATGCGCTGGCGGCGGGCGTCCATGCGCGAGTTGCCGGGGTCGCGGTGCAAGCCGATCGTGTGGGCCAGCGACAGGCTGACGCCCATCCAGTGCCAGGTGTCCTTCTGGTCATCGGGGGTTTCGTACCAGTACGTCATGAGCAGGAGCGATTGGACGAGCGAGATCCGGTCGACTTCGTAATCGAAATCGTACAGCAGTCGCGCGCGCTGGAAGAAGGCTTTGCGGGCCGCCTTGCGGCTGGAGTATCCGGCGGCGTGCAGGTGCTTCAGGTCGACGAACGCGGTGCCGGCGAACATGACCGCCTGGAAGAGAAGGAGAGACATCCGACGGATGCCGTCATTCTGCACGATCGTCTGTAAGAAGTCCTCCAGGTCGAGCAGCGGCATGTACGTGTGCACGTAGTGGATGTACGCTTTGAGCAGCTCGTTGCGAAGGCCCACATCGGGGACAGTTAGTGCTCCCTTCATCGCCAGATACTCAATGTCCTCCTTTTGTAGTCGTGGAGGCAATCCTCGGATGTAATCGGGCAAAACGATTCCGCTGGAACGAACATTGGCAAAGGTAGGATCCAGCAGCTGCTGGATCTGCGAAGTGACATGCTGCAGGGGCATGGACGCCCGGACGGCCGGATTAGGCGCCATTCGTCTCCGGAATTGCTCGCTGGCCCCAATTCGGTTGACCTGGCTTTGATCTACATTCATCAGTAAATTGTTCCAGTGGCCCTTGGGATCCGCAACATACATAGCAGATGCGGCATATGCTGCCCCTGGTCCAGATCTACGGACCGCTGCGAGGGCGAGGCCGGCGCCACGTCCGGCATCCCATTACACTCGCTGAGTCTGCGGAAGAGGTTCCCACCGTCTTCCGAAAGGTCCGCAGGGGACTGCGACAGCTGACGGTGGGAGTTGTCTACTTCCACCCGAGATTTCCTGTACGGCAACCGCCGTTTCGTTAGCGGCAATCCCGGAGGAAGCAATGGATCAAACCAAACGGTAAGATGACTTGGCGGAACGAACTTTCTCCTCTTGCTTTCCGTGACAATACATTCTACCTGGTCGAGCCGACAATTCGTGCAGGGCGAGCCGTTCTCGACCACGTCGCAGCGGACTTTCCGTGCCCGACAGCAACAGCACGCCTTGGACGCCCGGCGTTTTACCGGCCGGGCGTTGGCGGAGAGACCAGCAGTGGAGGCCTTGCGTTTCCCTTTCGAGTCCGAGTCGACCGAGTTTGTCGGGGCGGACGTTGGTGGTGTTGACGAAGTTGCGAGGTCCGACATGGTGGCGTGTTCAATAACGCGGGAATATGGAGAGTGAGAAGTAAGTGGTGAAGCAAATCATCCGTTGATCCAGTCAATTGGTGTTGTGAATAAGGGCGGTGTTCTCAGGTGATATAGATATCAACACTACACCGAAGGCGAGGTAAGAAGTATATCGAAGACGACGAGATCAGACGAAGAAAAGGAAGAGTGGAGAGAGTCTTTTGGTCTTAATACAGTGTTTTATTTATGAGCCTTTTAAGAGTTAAAGAAAATAAAAGAGGAATGAATCCAGTCGATCTGTCGTACTCCGTACCTGATCCAAGGGGCCGAAAAGCGAGAAAGCCTGGGGTCGGGGAGAAGGAATGTTTAAGTATTGCGCATGCAGACGCACCGTCCGTAGTCAGGAGGCGTTGGGGATGATGATGAGCAAGCCCCAGATCCACCCTCGTCCATCCAATATTCATTAATGGTTGCCTCCCCCAGACCAGAACCAAGACTCGGTCCGGAAAACGCAGAGGATTCCGTAACTCCTCCAGTGCGCACCTCCACTGTCGTCGTCCTCATGGAGTTAGTGCGGGCCAAGTTCGGTGGATGCTGACTCATAGCCTTCAGTGGGCGACTCTCGTCCAACCACCACACGCGCTAGGAAGAAAACGGGTTGGTTGGCTCTGGTGCTGTCCCACTTGGGTAATAATTCTCGAAATCTTTTCTTTTACCCCTCCTTTTTTTTTTTCCCTCTCTTGCTTTCTCCACTCCGACCCCACCCATCGACCTAAACCCTCCTAGAGCCACTCGCAGGCATGCCGTCCCTAGCCAGAATTCTATTTTTTATTTCTTTCTTTCTTTCTTTCTTTCTTGCTCGAACGAAAAAAGCGCATCCCGCCAAACTATGTTTCGGCCCGGTCACGTTACTGGCCTGGCCGCCACGCTCCATCACCTGCGCGTCCTCCAGCCAATCACCTCCGCCAGGAATGGTCACTTGCCTCTTACTTCGGGTCTAGTGCCGGCATCTCACTTCGTCTTGCGGACATCCGAATTGATCCCGTCCTGGTGTCTGTCTGGTTCGGTCGTGGTTGAGTGCGGCGGATGTAGCTGAGACGTCCTCGAACACCAGAGTCTAAGTTTCATCGAAGCTGCCATCGGAGTCGGTTCCGACTCCCGCATTTACGGAGTAATAACCACCACGACTCCATGGGGAATCGTTCGGCTGGGATTCCGTCCGATCCCTTCCACGTACACGACCCGGGATGCGATCATTAATATTAATCCCTCTGGTTGTGGCTGGAATTAATCCTCCGAGACCGTGGGTCCAGATGTGCAGAGCGACAAAACTACCATGGCAGTCCATGAACCGAGGTCCGCCTCGGTCGAATTCATACCGCCGTGAACCCTTCGATCCAAGGTTGCTTTATGATCCCCTGACCGACAGGAAAGGATTATACACTATTCATCTTCATAACTGACCCGGGAAGTCCCTAAGGGACTGAGTACAAAGTAGTACCTTGGTCTCAGGCTGGGGACACCGTTGGCCGACGCGACTGATCGAACCGGGGGGGGGTTTCAGGGCATGATTCGTCGGCAACCCGTCTGCGCCAACCGCTCGACATCAATTGGAACCTCCAAGGTGGCCAGCCCTGACTATTGGAACAGACAACTGGATCGTGAAGATCATGCGTCTCCTTTTAAATTACTGCGCCTGTGACTTGTGCCGACCGCACTGGAGACTGTATAAAACTAGCCCCCGTAGTACGTACTATCCATGGGGCTGATCCACCCGCCCTACCCAATGTAGCACCATAACCGATCGGTCCGGTACAGCACACAAATGGAGTACAAACAGGATGGTTGAGTCCACAGGGTTGTCTCAGGAGTCGTCTTGTGATTTGTTTGGAATAAATGCCTCTTGCGGCATTAAACCCCCTACATCTTGTTCTTGAAAATGTTCCCACGTGAGCCTTCGCCGTTCTGGTTCAAGGAGTCAGTTCCGACAAGCGGAGGACATCGTCCAAGCCGTCCAGACCGAGCATTGGACAGGGTCCAATAATATACACTTGATTCTCAGGATCGAGCCAGAACCCCCAGCTGACAAAGGATCTACCGTGAGCGGATGGCCAGGATGTCTGTGTCAGGATGCCGGATGGGGGTAGGAAATGCCAGGGACTCAGCAGCTGGTGGAGATCGTCCAGACCATGACGCTCATCCTGATGCCTGATGCCGTTAGACCGGGTTAGTCATAACTGGCGAAATCGGAGGAATCAGAGATCCTTGCTGTGGTCGAGATCTGGAAAAGGAAACAGACGTCTGTATGATGTCGTCATCGGCGATCCCTGGGTTTCACTTTCTTTTCTTTTTTTCTTTTTTTTTTTTTGATCTGCTCGCAAGCTGTTCCAATAATGCATGTGCTTGCGAGCAGAGAGCGTTCCTTGCCATTGTAGACCATGTGATTCTGTTCAATTCTGTTGCATGTCACCTGCTCCATTTTCCCCAGACACCGATTGAACAGCTGAAACTACAATCTCCCCTGGGGAGTAGATAAATTAAAGAAAATCAGAAACAAGAAAAAAAAAAAAAAAGACGAAGAAAAAAATTCAAAAGGGGCCTGCGTGCACAGGAACTCCACGATATCCACGATGGGGTAAGGTCAGTGTGGAGGAGGCGTTCAAGGTCCTTTGATTGGAGCATGCTGTACCCACAACCAATGAGTGGCTCGCCGGCGGATTCCCATGTGGGACTAGACTGGGTCTGCTTGACAACAGGCCAATAAATAACCCGACAAATGCCGCCGGCATAACGTGGGCAGCTTCCAAGAACTGCCTCAGAAGAAAGGAAAAGGAAAATAATTGGTGTAGGTTGCTGTCATTCTTTGGGGCACCCCACAGCTTCCAAGACGCCGTTCTCCTCGCACTGATTAATATTATTCAAATAACTAGTTATTCTGCTAATTAATATTATATTCATCGGACGTCCGAAATCTCCTGTACCCCAGTCGGCCCCATGCGGATCCCACACCATGACTAAAAGCCCGTCCAGACCCGGGGAAGACCGGAGGGGCAATCAGGAAGGATCCATACTATTATTATTGCAGAGACTGCCAAGCGGAAGATTGTCCCTGACCCTTCTCCAAGTCTTCCGTATAGGTTCACCGCGAAACCTGGAGTCTGGAGAGAGTCTGGGGTATGGGGTATGACAAGGCTGTCCGCAGAGTCTGTCTATTGCGGAGTACGACGGAGTAGACTATCATCGAGTCATGCGAGCTACTGGCACTCACGACAACAATAAAGAATATACCGAACGAAACTCAAATTCGCCCTCTGAATTAGTCCGAGCAGACAACACACCCCTGCTCGGCGAACCCCAACAGCGGCCTTAATGAATAATAGATTCCTCCCTAGTATATTCATTAGGTAGAAACATCTAAACGAGGAATATACTTCTACAATACCTATCTAGATCCCCCGCTCCCGTAAGCACCCGCTCCCAGAAGCTACCTACCTACCTAGGTAGGCAAGTAGTCGGACATCTCCCCGACTCGGACTGCCGTTGTCCGATTCGAAATACTAGGCATTCCCCCCCGCGTTTCTCATCGGCGGTAACCCGATCCCTCTTCCTTCGTCTCTTCCCACTCCACGCCAAACCCGCGTTACGCACGTTGGGGCCGCACTACTACTCCTGCAGTGCACACCCCTCCAGTGGCGTGGGGTTCTACCGTCTATCGCCTACCCAGTGAGGTAATGAAGTCATCGCGCGCGCGAGTCAGCTCGATTCTGTGGGATCGTTGGGGGTCTGTGCCAATGCCAGCTTGCAGGCAGGAGGGGGTTGCACGGATTAGTGTAGTTAGTACGAAGTTCGAGCGAGACGAGCTTGGAGCTTGGAGCTCCAAAGGGCAATTGCTTCGGAGGCTGTTTGTGGACGGGGACTTGGTGACTAGACTGGGTTGAGACGGCTATATGCTATTCCTTTAGGAAGCCAATATGGATGCATTCTTTGATTCTGGGACATGTCGGAGGAAACAATGTAGGCATTTTCAATTGAGCAGGCTCTTTACAAGTCTTTGCTACTCTCTGGTAGTTTCTAATTCCTACGTGGTGTAGCTAGAGGAATCGTTCAGGGTAATAACATGCGGAATATATATATATACCCGTCGACTTAACTAGACAGTAGTAATCTGATATTATGTTCACTACCTCAAATCAAAAGAATCGAACAAGAATCAATAATATATTCATCACTCAATCACACTCAAGCCCCGTAGGACTTCCAGAACGCCTCATAACACATAAACATAAACCACGTCTTCAAGCTACCATGTACACTATACATGCTCTGCCATTTACACCCCACGCCCCATCCGTTCGATCGAACCCATGATGCCACTGCGCCCTGGGGTGAAAACCGCAATGCCAGACTTCCCCCCGCTGTTGCCCCGGACATGTCGGCTCGCCGGCGCTCCAATCTTGGGGATCTTCTTCTCGCCGTGGCCGGAGCCCGTGCTGGGAGGACGGATGCTGCTGGAACTGCTGCGGCTCGTGCTCCGGCTGAACTCCTCGGGGGCAGCTTCAATCGGTTCTGGGACTGGAGACCTGTCATCCCGGGGCTGAGGCGATTGACGCTCCATGGCCGGAGGTTGATGCTGCTGCATGGCCAGCCATTCATCCACTGCAGCGACAAGCTCCCCCTTCTCCGCGCGTTCAGCCTTCAACTCATTGCGTAGTCGGTCGCTGTCTTTCTTCAGAGCAGCCATCTCCTGTTGCAAGCCCTTGATCTGGGCCTCCAAGACACGTTTCTCGGCTTCGTGCTCGTCTTTCTCGTGTGCGATGATACTGGAATCGGGGCGTGAAGCTTCGGAGAGAGCTGCGTCGCGCTCCGACTTCAACCGCTCATTTTCCTCATTGACAGCCCTCAGCTTGTTCTCGGCTTCCCTCACTCGCTTCTCCCAGCGGCTCTCGTAACTCTTTTTCAGCGCGGCCACCTTAGTCTCGTGCTTGCTCTTGTACAACGTGTGAAGTTCACGAGCAACCTTCTCCACGGCGTCTTGGACCTCCATTGCAGTTTGCTCTGCTGTCTTGGTATTCGCGGCGCTCGCAGTAGACCCATTCTCAGCGGGAGCCGACTTGCGAGCAGAGTCCAACTGTGTTTCCAGCTCCACCATTCTGCTCTCCAGCTGCTCCTTGGCTTTCTCCAACTCCTCCACCTTCTTCAGAAGCCTCTCCTTCTCCCGCTCGCCGTCGACAATTTCTGCCTTCACCGATCGCAGCACATCCTCCATTTCTTGACCCCTTCGTTCCCATTCGGCTTGCTCAAACTCCAGTGCCTCCTTGCGCGCAGACTCATTACGGACTTCCTCCAGCGCCTCTCCCACACGACGCTCCGCATCGGCGACCGCCTGCTTCAGACTGGCCACTTCCGCCTCCTTGCCACTCAGCGTCGCCTTCAGTGATGAGATCTCCGACATGAACCCAGACTTCAAAGACTCCAGCTCTCGAGGCGTCACAGTGGGGATAGACCGGGGAGTAGGTGCAGAGGGAATGTCAAAATCCAGAAGAGACATCTTTGCAGGAGACCTCATTGACTCGCGAGCGGCTCTCAAGGGCGAACGCCGCAACGGGGAGCCCCGCTCATTCTGGATGCTGTAGCGCTTGCGCTGGAAGAAGTTGAGTTGATCGGTGAAGTCAAGCAGGTTCGGGGTTCCACTTGGATTGCCGCCATCTCTTCTGCGGGGCGTAGGCGACGCGACGGGTGAGCTCATCTCCATCAGTCCGCCTTTCCTCGGAGACCTCTTTGCCGTGGCCGGAGTACTCGGTTCGTACCCAGGATGCTCGGAGTTCTCAGCCTTGCTTGGACTACTCGGGAGGGGTCTGGCGCCTTTGATCGGCGAGTTGCGCAGCATGGCAAAGGCCGTCATGTCCGTGTTCGTTACAGCCGAAAAGGTGCTGAAACAGGTGTCATCCATGGGGTCGTGGGAGTCGTTCATAGCATCGTTCGCTTCGTGAAGGCTGGGGTCTTCGTTTTCATTGACTTGTTCATTATCGTTCTCATGGAGCACAGTGCTCATGCCCTCGTTCCGCTTGTCTTCCACCATACTGTGGGCCACCTCGTGCCGCTCAACCGCCGGCTCAATTCCGAGTCCGACGTCCTCCTCGTGGATATTGATATCCGGAACGTCTCTTCTAATCGATCCCTTCTTATACCGGTCATCGGCCTCTTCGTCGACCTCGTAAGAATCAGGCCCATGCTCGTAAGACCGCTTCCGCGGCGTCGCAGAGCGGTCGCTGTGGCCGAGCGAGGGGTACCGCTTCTTCAGCATCTGAATATCGGCAGTATCGTCTCTAGCAGTATCCTGAAATGGCGAGCTCGGCGGCAGCGCAAAGTCCGTTTGCTCATCACCAAGGTCTGGAGTGTGGAACTCGCGATCCGAACCGTACCCAGCGTCGTGAGCCATTGTGTTCACTTCTTCGACGAGTTTGAGCGGACTCGAGAATGCATTTTCGGCAGCCCCATTCGACATTGCGATTTCATCGAGACCGCCTTTACCAGAGATGGGCGCACGAGACACTGGCGAAAACGTCCGCGAGTTTTGTCGCGAGGACGTTAGAGGAGACAGAGGGGCGGACATGACAGGAGAAAGAGATATGATGGTTTCGAAAAGGTATATTGTAGAGAAACACTGGAGACCCTATGATCATGAGGACCAGGCCCAGTTGTGTCTCCAATATAAGTGCTGTCACGATTGAGTTGTTGGTCTGGTTTGTTATTTTTGTCACGGCGGTTGCTAGGAAGGCGATAAACAAAGCTAATCCTAAACCGGATTAGAGGGGCAAATGACAGGCGGTGTGGACTGGCAATATAAACGTATCTTCACCGCCCGCCACGAGAGGTTGATGATGCTTGTGTCCTTGCATGATCCTCCGTGCACTCTGCATACTGCACACCTTGTGCATTGGTTTCTCCGACTACAAAGCACGAGAGCCTAGATACCCAGAAGGTACGGCAAAGACATACATTAACTATCCCCTGCAGTATGTACAGAACAATATCAGAACTCCGAAACACCATGCAACCGCAAGCATGGATACCCAACACCTTGAACGCTCAATTAACTGATCCATTTATGTGCTTTTTTGAATTGTGCAAAGTAATCTGTAATAGACAGTCCAGCACGCAACAATACTTCACGGTCATAATCATGCAGCTTCTGTATTTCCATCAACATCAGTCACGATGATGTGGACCGTCTCCTTATGATCATGGGAGTCTTCTGCAATGTAATGGCAGTGTGCGACAGGCTGGACCGAAACCGATGTATGTTTCTTCTGCTCAATAAACCACAGCTGCACGGCACCGATGATGGCGACAAGCGCACTCCCCCACCAGGCAAGGGCAGTGAATCCAATTTCCGACCCCGTGCTGTACAGATACCCAGCAACCGGCGGAGCGATGGTGCGCGATGCGGCTCCTGCAGAAGCGGCCAGACCGTTGATCTTCCCGAGGACCGAGTCGGACGGGCTTGCTTGCTTGATCAGGATGAGCAAGACCGGATAGTCGATGATGGACAGCAGGTTTCGGACAGCGAGGCATGTGTAGATCCCGAGGAATAGAAGTTTCTGAGGGACGAAAATGAGGAATGGGACCATGAAGTAGGTCACCGGGTGAAGCACGGTCACAATCACGAAAAGTTTCCACACCCCCAGATAATGCGCCAATGCGGGAAAGATGACGCTTTGAATGACGAGAGCGATGATGCCGTCCGTGGACATAATGAAGCCCACCGTCCGAATCGATAGGCCAAGTCCACCAGGGAAGCTGAATCCCGACTGCTTCAAGATCGAAACACTGTCCGCATGTTTGTCTTGCAAAAAGATGGGCAGAAGGTGGTCAAAGGTCATCGAATGATAGGTGAAGATGGCCAAGGCGATGACAAGCATGGTGATCCGCCATGTAAAGATGGTCTGTTTCTGGGGGAACGCCTCCGATTTGGAGCCATCAGACCGCACCATCCAATCCTCATCTTTGTGGAGATGGACTTCGTTGAAGGTTCCATACGACTCCGCTCTCAGATCTGCCCCTGCGTTGGCAGTTGCGCCAGCAGTCGCGAACAAAGGTCTTTCCACAGATGTGTGATGGAGATCTGCAATATCATCCAATGGCTGCATGTCAGGGTGAGTCTCTTGCAAGAAGAGCCAGCTGAGGATAATGCTAAGGAGGAGCAGAATTGCGCAGACAAGGTTGGGCAACAGGTAAGGGTAGATACCGAACAAGCCGTCCGGAGCGAACCAGGACGGAAATCCCTCTGCCGGCTTGACCAGGATGCCAGACAGCGCAGGCCCTGCAATGGTACCAATTGACCAGACAAAAGGCATCACAGCGTAGGCTCGAGCTACAGTCGTCAGCCATGACTAGATTGTCATAGATGAATGACTAATACTTACGCTCGTGTTCTGGTCGCTTGACCAATTCTCCAACCATAGTTTGGATGACGCCAATGTTTCCATTCAGTGCGCCCCCGAGGGCTCTCCCGAACAAGGCAACCCAGAAGTTGGGAGCGAAGCCTACCAGGAGAAGAGACACCATCGTACCGAAGCATCCAGAAATCAGGACCGGTTTGCGGCCGATGCGGTCGGAAAGATTACCCCAAAACATTGCTGTGAGGGCTTCGGCGAGTGAGAATGCTGAAACCAGGATTCCGGCGTAGAACGAAGCGTCCGAGTCATTGGCCACATGAAAGTCCTTGACCATCGCCCATGAGTAGGGGAAGATGGAGGTCAAGGCAATTGGCTCGGCGACACGACATATTGCTAGTAAGAGCGCGGTCAGCGATTGCGGGGCCCGACGGGGAGTATGAAAGAGATAGGAACATACCTAGGAGGAACAACTGGGTGGTGGGAAATTGGTCGTTGGAAGAGATTGGACTTTTCTGCTGCGTTAATACCATCTTCTTCAAATCGCTCAAGATTCTTACGGCAATCCCTCCACAAGACAGCCCGTCGTATGCGATGCGATTTCTTCTTTCTCCAGTGCACTGTCTTGATACACGTTAGAATGCGACTTTTTTTCCCGTTTCCTTTCCTCTTTCGTTGCTGTTCTATCCTTCTATTCTGTTTTTGCTTTCGTACTTCCGACCGGATGATACCCAGAAGACAGAACAAAAGGAGTGAGGGTGGTGAAGTGGGCGGAAGAGAGATAGAAGTAGGTAGATGGATAGAACCCGGGAAAGGCAAAAGTCTTAAGAAGCAGGAAGATAAGGGTGGAGGCACGAGAGGCACCTGACAGGAGAACCAACCAGTAAATTTGCGAGTGTCGAGGCGGCGGCGAGACTGCCGTCGAAACATTATCGATGATTCGCTAACCAACCCTGGTCGGGTGGACGGGAAGACAAGAAATTTTTTGAAAGAACCAGGGAATCCGTGCGATCAAATTAGTTCCATGGATGTTGCCGCAGGGAGGACATTAGATAGGCAACGACAGGACTACGGTACTTTATAAAACATACGTATAATCCAGATACTAATTATAACTACCATCATAACTATTCTCTTGAATTGTCCGTTTAGGGTGATGTGAATGCATCTAGTGGCTTCAGTTTAAAAGAGCGGAGGGGACAGAGAACCATCCAGAACCTGATTTCAGTCCAGGCCACACGACCGATGACTTCCGAATTGAACGGGTGAAACATTCCGACGCTGCCCGCATGGATGATCGGCACTCGCTCAACCCAATGCTTTCAGCCCTAGTTTGACCAGCCTCTCCAGGGTATCTAGATATCTCCGCATTCAGTACAGTCTGTCAGCAGTTGAAGCACACGTCAGTTCAATCTGATAGATATCATGTCGACGCTAGGCTGGAAATGGGACTAGGCCCGGACGGCCCCGCAGACTCTGATCCATCCGCCAATAACAGCGGTGGCGACCATCCAGCGACCCTCTCTGTCATGAGGTAAATTAAAGTCCATCAAATGGATATGCGTAGATTGTTGTATCTGAGGGCCGATTAAATAATCCCCTGCCGTTGTTATACGTGCGATGGTTGTGTTAAATACTCCATTCCTGCGCCTTGCAGTTGTAGGAACTAGCATGCCCCAGCTATCTCCTTGGACTTGCTTGTAGCTCTAGATAGGAAGAGCGGTGTAACGGGGTGAGATACAAACAATGTAAACAGGGGATGGATGCGGATAGAGGGTAAAGTGAAAACAGAGGAACTCATTAGGCTCTACCAAACATTCTGAGAACCACGACCACTGGGAATATACGATAGACCATCCAAGACAGTAAACAGTTCAACCAATATAAAATCTAAATACCTTGTAGGGTATTCCAAATGTACATAAGGTTCGTGAAAGCCAGAAGCAAAATATACACAAAGTCTCCAGGACCCGTCCAAGAAGAAAAACTCAAGGATCATATGGTATATATCCAACACACAAGTCAGGCGCCTACGGTAAACGACCCCCATGTTCCGACACAGGCATGTACGATCGTCGTTCTCTTGCAGCCTTGAAGCAGTTAGTGATTGCAAATGCCAATGCACATCATTGCGTGGGAATTCCAGTATACTTGCCTCGAGATACTTTTCCACCCAAGGCTTAAAGACGGCCCAAGCCAACAAGCTACCCGTAGCAATAATAAAGATGAACACTATCGCTTCGTCTTTTCTCGAATCTCGCTCTGTACGCCCGGTTAGCAAGGATGTCGGGAGACCGATCCATAGCGGCTGGCCGCTTGCGAGGGGATATCATACGGAAACAAGTGGTGAAGACGTCCTCCTCCTTAGCCCCTTTGCACATAGGCAGGTCGTAACCCAAGCAGAACTTTCGGTTGCAATCATTGCAACTCAGCGATCGGTAGTTGTCCGCCCTTGTTTCGTGCGAATGGTTGGCATCGCCGTTGACCAGGTTGCGGTGGAAAAGGCTGTTCAGAGACGTCACGTCCCCTTTCTGAGGGTCGAGAGGAATAATGGTGCTGTTCGAGAAGCAGGTGCATTTGCAAAAGGAGGCAGGAGCTTCATTTGACAGACCGTTAGCTGGTTCTTCAAGCGTGGGACTGAGGATCAGACAACTCACAGGAAGCCAGTGCGACAGACGCGAAAGAGACAAAAAGAAGTAAAAGGAGGCCCAGGCGAGAAGCCATGCTCGGTCGAGACATGTGGAAATGTAAGACTGGAAGAAGGGGCAAGCTTCCCCTTCTACCGATAGACCGTAACCCTACAGATGCGCTGATCGCCGAAGCTCCGAGATGGCCGCACGATGATGTCTTCACCAGCTGGTCTTAACAACCCCGGATTCTTGGCATCATGTGACACCGCACTACATTATCAAAGTCAGTTTTACTGTCCTTATTCAGGTCCTGAATAGACTGTACAGCCTTTCCAATAGCGCCTATTGAATTGAATTGCTTGCACATAGTATATGTTTTATAAACGACCTGTCCACACAACCGTATATGCAACAATATTAGGATCTATATAGTGCGATCAAGATTTCCCTCTCATGCCCTTACTCCGATTCTCCCTCTGTCGCTGCTCCTTTGCGGCGTCTCTGCGCCTTTTCTTCCACGCACGGTTGTTATCTCCGCGGTTGTCCCAGAACCACTTTGTAAACTCGGAGTCTTCCTTGACGGGGGAGGCACCCTTCGGAACCGGGGTATTGGCGTAGAGCTCATCATCCACATCCATAGACTCATCCTCGTCCGCGCTGGTCCATTTGATGGTCCGGCCCACCAGTGCAGTATCGGGAGTAGGGGCCGCGCTTCTCAGTCCACGAGCCTGCAGGTCCCTTTTGGTGAAAGGGGTGTGCGGCTCGACAGGTTTTGCCGTCTCCTCCTCGGATTCTTCTATGTCTCCCTGCCCGAAGAAGCTGAACTGTGCGTTGGCTTCTGGTTCCGGATCCTGACTAGTACTGTCTGGTGCAGGTCTCTTGAACAGTGCCTCTAACGGGTGCACTTCGGAGCGTGACTCGTTTCCTGCAGTGTCTTGCTCCTGGCTTGATTCTGCGTCTTTCACAACTTTCCCCTTGTTTGGCGTCTTTTGCACTTGCTCTTCCTCGCTAGAGGAAGAAGAAGAAACATCTGATTCATCAGACGAACTGGACGATGCGGAGCTTTCACTTTCAGCGTCGGATGAGGATTCGTCCGAAGACGATTCACCACTGGACGAAGTCCAATCCTCTGACTCTTCCGTGCTCTCCTCGGAGCTTTCGACCTTTGGCTTCTTCGACTCCGATTTCTTCTTCTTGGCATCTACCTCGGCAGATTTTCGCTTCTCCTTAGCACCAGGTACTTTTCCGGGTTGATACTTGTCGCTTTTGAGGCGCTTGCTGACTTCTTCCTTGACATTTCCAGCACCATCAACCCATCCTTTGCCTTCTTCGAACGTAGACGTCGGCTCTGTCCCATCGTCGCCGGACCGGAGAAAACTGGGATGCGATATCGTTTTCGAGAACTCGTGCACCACTGACTCCTGCGCTGGCTTTTTCTTCTTCTTGGAGCTCTTCTCGCTCTTTTCATCAACAGACGACCGGTTGGCGGGGACCTTGGTACGGAACAGGCACTCCGATTTCTCCGTATACTTGGACTTGGATTGAGACTTGGTCTTCTTGTCCTCCTTCTCCTTCCGTTTCTTCTCCTCCTTGCGGCGCTCCTTCAAAGCAGTGCTGGACTCCGTCCAACCACGCTTCACTTGACGATCGGGCGGCAGCTCATAGCCTTCAAACACCGAGTATTCGTCCTTCCGCTTCTTCTTTTGCTTTTTCTCTTTGGGCGGCTTGTGCTCGGGGACGGGCTGTTCGGCGTCATCCTCATCCCGATGTCGCTTCTGAGGACGGGCCGTCTCCACCTTGAACTTGCGTCCCTTGAGGATCGAGCCATTGAGCTTCTTTTTCACTTTGTCGGCATCCATCGCGGGCAGTGTCACGTAACCGTAGTTATTTTCTGGGAAGGTCGGAATGTGGTGAAAACTGATCTCCGTGGCAGACGACTGGAGGGCGCCCGGCAGTACGGAGGGAAGGAGCTCGGGAGTGAACGGGGTGATATGGAGGCGTTTGGTAGTGTCGGATGTCGCAGTCATTTGTTGCGACGGTATGCCGGACAGCTTTCAAGCTCCAGGCGGTCTGAGGAAAACAGGGATTTGGGTCTGAAGGATGGGGTTCAGCGCATTTTGAAAAGAGATGTAGGATTAATGCGGATTCGAGGAATCGAAAACGATCCTCCTAACTTCGAAAGTGGAGAAGAAAATCCAGTCTCAGCAATCGTTGAAGAATCTCGTGAAAAACAAAGACTTTTTTGGATGGATTTTCCCGCCGCCAAACCTAGACGGGAAGACGTGGCGCAGCAATATTGCACCAGCCACATGACGTTCCCGACAGTCTCAAACCGTTTTGTATTGTAAGACGTGACACCTCTCGATTCAATCAGTGATTTAGGGACTGTAAATCCCGTTCATGAGCGTCAAGGATGAACACCCCGAATGTCCATCAGGGCCAGTGGCAGGTCTGGGATCATTCCTATCCTGTCAATTTGACGCATGTACCACTGCAGCCGCTAGAGCCGTTTGGGTACGGACCCAGTCTTATCCCGAGTGATATCGGCCTGATAAATGAAGGAACACTCGATAAGAGACCGGATTGACATGCAGGCCCGAGACAAGCTTCAACTACTCAGCGTACCTGCAAATTGCGATTTGGATAGGTACTCCAGGCGGGTGATGGGGGAATACCTGGCGTTCAGCTCAGTGGAGTCCAGTTGACCTGTCTTCATCTAGAGCAATGCCTAGATAGGTACTAGATATGTCCTACTGAAAACCGATCTCTGGCCTTCACCTCCATCTGTATAGCGCAATGACAGGTGTCATCAAGAGTTCGATAGATGCCCAAAGAGCCAATTCTGCCGCGTCCAGACCCTTTTGAAGGTAAGACAGAGTTGTGGCGTTGCATCCATCCTTCACTCCATGTATTGTACCATACGTAACATGACTATTGAACTCAAAAACGGCCATCGATCTCATGATTATTAGTGCAGGCCCATTCCATCCATTCCATCTCTCCCTCATCCTGTTCATCTCCTTCTTTCCTCCATCTGTTGCTTCATCTGGCTGTTGGAAAGACACACACCCTCCTGTCACACCTGTCAACCGCCTCTACGCACGCCGCGTCATCCGGCCATTCCCCTCGTCTATTCCCCCCTCCTTTCTCTCCCCTGAAGTCGGCTGGTTCCGCGGTTAAGCCACCAACACCCGCCTTCTGATCTCATCATCACCACCGCTTCCACTTGCCAGCTTGCTTCTCCTACCAGCGCTCTTCGCTCACATGGCCCCATCGGATTTCCCCACTGTCCCTTTTCCCACCAGCCTCCGTCACTGAACCATCCCCCTCCCAGAGCTGGTCTGTCAACGGATTCACCCTGGATTGGTGTCGTTGATCTGCTGCCGCTGGGCCTCTCTTGTCCCACTATCTGCCTATCACTCGTGCTAGCTGCCACTCGCATCTCACTTACTCCGCTTTCTTATCCGGCACTCCGCACCCTCACCACTCGCGCGTCGGCCGCCCCGGATTATTAATTACGTCCACTCGCACGCCTCCCTGTCTGCTGGGTGACTTCGATTCTCTTCTCTCAACGGAGATGGGTAATTCGCAGACAAAGGAGAGCCGCCCCGCCGCCTCGCAACGTCGCAGTCATCACGGTGGCGCCGGGCGATCGCCGTACAGCGAACGCCATCACTCCGAGGGCTCCCGGTCCAGAGGGAGTAGACCTGATCTCTCCATCCTCGGAATCGGCGGAAGTCATCATGAACGCGATGTGGCGACGCTAGAGCACCGGCGAGAAACTCGCCAGGAGCGAGAAGCCCGCAAGCTCGAGAAGGAACGGATAGCTCGGGTGAAGGAGCGAGAGCGTAGTATGCGAGAGGAACACGTCGACGGAGGTTATCTGGTTACGCAGGGCGTCTATACGGGGACAGAGGACTTCAACAAGGCGATTGTTCGGCAGTTGATGGTAATCCCAGGCGAACCTATCTTACATCCGTGGCACTAACGTCTACTCTAGATTGAACGACGGTTGGCTCCGTTTTGGAGAGGACTCAACGACTTTTCCGAGTCATGGACGGAGCATCAGCTCATGGCCGCTGCGCGCGGCCTCCCCATCCCTCCCCCCGATGAGATTCCCCCGGAACTCGAATACACGAACCCTCCCAAAGCCACAGATAACTCCAAAGAGTCCGCCGACTCGAAAATGATCCAGCATTTGACCGTGCCGATTACTTCGCGATCGCAATCGTACGGGTCCGATGCGTCCCAGTCGTCGAACCCAACCAACTCTTTGCCATCTCCTGTGTCGCCTATCGCGTCGGGAACTTCGAGTTCCCCGCTGTTCCGGACTCGTGCGAAGACGCTTGCTTCTCTTACGACGTCGAAGCATAACCAAATCGATTCTGGCCCGCGAGAAATGCAGCTTCCCCGTGATCCATTCGTCAACGGACAGCCAATTGAAGCCTACTTGTATAAGGAGGCGTCGGAATGCCCCATCTGCTTCCTATATTACCCGCCCTACCTGAACCGGACACGGTGTTGTGACCAGCCTATCTGCTCGGAATGCTTTGTTCAGATCAAGCGTCCTGACCCCCATCCTCCGGAGCATGGCGACGCCGATCCGAACGCACCAGCTGAGTCCGGAGAGGGCGAGCGCCCGGAGAACCAGGATGGTCAGCTCGTAATGGAGCCAGCCGCTTGTCCGTTCTGTGTCCAGCCTGAATTTGGTGTCACCTATGCGCCGCCACCTTTTCGCCGAGGCCTCACTTACGCACTCGACCCGAACTCTCGCCCCAATTTCACGTCGCCTGTGTCGTCCACGTCCTCTCTTGCATCCGCGAATCCGGCCACTGTACCAGGACGTCGGCGCGCTACGTCGTTGTCCGCCTCGGATCCCTTGGTGATCACTACGGATAAGGTCCGGCCTGATTGGGCGCAAAAGCTGGCGAATGCGCGGGCCCATGCTGCACGGAGGTCCGCTGCTGCGACTGCCCTGCACACTGCTGCATACCTGATGAACTCCAACCCCACTGGTGATTCGCGCAACTTCAGTCTCGGCCGTCGAGGGGTGATGCGACGAAGCGGTGCGGTGGAAGGGGGCAGCAGCTCCAGCCGGACGGGCTCTCCGGCGCTACAGGCCCTGGCTTTTTTAACCGACCGTCGACCGGCGGGCACTGATACCGACTCTACCGAAGAACAAGGGAATTTGGCACCGCCGCGCCAAAGTTCGAGGCGCAACCGCATTGATGATCTGGAAGAAATGATGATGATGGAAGCGATCCGGTTGAGTTTGGCGAGTGAGGAGGAACGGCGCAAGCGGGAAGAGAAGGAAGCCAAGAAGGACGCAAAAAAGAGGGAAAAGGAGGCAAAAAAGGCGGAAAAGGTCGCGCGCAAGACCGGGATGTATAGCAACAACGCGAGCGGCTCTGCTTTGGATGTACCTTCGGGATTGGGCCGAGTGGTTAGCAGCTCCTCGTCCATCACAGGAGAAGAGGCTACCCCTGCAGGCAAGGGGAAGGAGGTTGACCGTGTATCGCCTAACGCAGCCGCTGAGACCGACCAGGGTGCGGCTGGAGCTTCGGATGCTATGCAGGTCCCCGGATTGAACTTGACCGAACAAAGCCATCCGTCGCCACTCTCTTCCACGCAGCAAACGTCCCGGCCTTCTCATCTACGAAATGTCTCCAGTGCCTCGTCCTTTTCGTCGCTGGTTGAGTCGATGTCCGAGGACCATCCGGGGGCGGCGGAAGCTAGCGGTTCGTCTACGGAGCCGCTGTATAACTTTCGCAGCCTCGCTGCCGTGATTGGGGATGACGAGAAACCCGAGGAATCCGCCGTGCATGTGGAAGACACCTCGAGCCAGAAGGCCGAAGGCTCGGGGACTCAGTCCGTTTCTCCAGCGACTGAGGACCCCAGTGACTCTGCCCTGGGAGGTACAGCGGAAATACCATGTGTTACGGTGGAGGAAGACCGAGATTGCTTGATCCCAAAGGAGCTGGAAACGCGATCCGTTGAGATTACCGGTGGTACTCGCAACGCTGAGGCTACTTCCTGAAAGGATAGTGTTTGGTCTAATTTGATCTTCCATTTCTGGTGTCGCCGGATACAGATGTTGAGCTCGCAAAGGACATTTGGCGCAGAAGGGGTTCTTTTGGGTGGAGGGAAGCGATCTGAAGCATTCTTTTTGTTACCTTTTCTTGGATTGGTTGTTGAAGCTTTCATTCGCATACGGGATTGGACGTTCTTTCTATATACATACAGTATCATAGATTTCTTTTCTCTCTTTACCGTGGTCATAGTGTACTTGCGAGATGGTTGCTTACCTGTCGATTGATGATTGATGCACATGGCGCTGAACAGATGGAGATAGCCGAAGGATAGATGAATATTGATATTTCTCTTGCGGAGTATACGAGAAGACAGCGTAGAAAACGGTGCCAGGTGTAGAAGTTTGGTATGTCTGTAGGAGTTATGTATGACCGACCCACTGTCAACGGGATATGCCAACGGGATAATAATAATGCAGGCGTCATGAACACCGAATGCAATTAATCGATCGGAGGATGTTTCAGATCTCGTTTCAGCCATCAACAAGTCCATGGATCCTTTCCAATCCTTTTCCCTTATTGAGGGAACGGGCTAAAATATGATTCTAAGCGCTAGGCTGACATTCTCGGTGAGTAACAGCCCTCATCCGTCTATTTTTCAAGTTGTCTGTAGTTACACAGCATGGCTGCCTCGTAATTATGACGCAGACGGCGATCCTTATAAGGATCAACCGATCGCTCAATAATGGGTCTGCGCCACTAGCAGAGTAGGGTCTCATTAATATTAGAATATTTTGAACACATTATGTATTCTATCTATCTGTATATCATTAGTTATAGGAGACAGAGAGAGGAACTGTTTATCATACTATCATAGTTAATACCTACGGTATATAGTTGATGGTTATTATTAGAAGACCGATGGTCCATGGATACGGTACTCCTCCAATCTCTGCTGCAACCAGTGCCATGCCCTAACCAACTAGTAGAGTAAGAAGATTAATGGATTAATGGGTCCATCCATCCAAGGTTTCTCCTGTTCCTATTATTTTTGTTATTATTCTCATTCTCATTCTCATTCTTCTTATTCTCTCTTATCGTTCTGTTGATTTTCTCACTTACATTCCTTGCTCTCTATCTCACTCGTCCATTTTGTGGCAATCTCTACAGGTAAGCTATTGACCTAGTATGCACTAGGCTCCTATCGCCGCAATCGACGTGTATACGATTTTCTTTTTCCTCTTCACCCAAGCTGACTCGAGCTCAGACTTTTTTCTCTTCCCTTTTAATCCATGTCTTGAGACCTATCCCATCGCCCTCAACTGCCTCACCCCCCTCCTCGACCACTCATATATATATAACATACCATGGCGATCCTTGACAAGGAAAGCCGCCGGCTGCGAATGCCTTCGCTCTCCGCCATGAAACTGCAGAAGAAATCAACTCCGCCGTCGCCCGAATCGCCGCCGCGCAAAGACCCTCCCCCCGTCTCTGCCGTGCCGCAGCCCCCCGTGTATCCTGCCCGCTCCGATTCCGTCCCGGTCCGGCCTCCCCGGCCACAGGAAAAGGAACTGCCGCCGAATCCCATGCTGCAGAATACCTCCCCGCCATTCTTCCCCTCCGCCGCATCCTCACCACCGCCCGCGCCCTTCAGCAACCCGACGCACCCTTACAACGACCGCCCGCTCCCTAGCTTCCCGCGCGTGCCTGTTCCCAGGGCCGCGGACCCCGTCCCGGTGCAGCAAAGCACGCCGCCGCCCAGCGATGGCTCCGAGCCCGAGCCCGAGCGCATTACAGAGTCGTCGACTCGAATGGAAGACGTCGAACGGAAACATGCACCCGTAGCCCCAGCGCAAGCTCCGGCTCCCGCCCCGACGCCGAGGTACCAGCCATATCAGCCACGCGAACAGCCCCCTGTCGCCGCCGACGAGGACGACGACCCGCTGGAGGATTATATCCCGGACCCAGAGCCGGAGCTCGACGGTCCCGGCGACGCCGTCGAGATCGTTTCGTCTGGCGAGGACGATACGGGACCCTGGACGCCGCCCGATTATGAGCCCGTCGCGCCGCCGCTGAACAAGCTGCACTACGCCTGCTACCAGGAGCATCGGGCTATGCTGCCCGCGCAGAACATGTGGTATCCGCTGCCGTGTATGGCATGTCAGAAATTTGACCGTGAGACGCGCTTCCGCTGTGTGTTTTGCTGTCTGCGCGTGTGTGGGGCGTGTCATGAGGGGTTGAGGAAGAGTCCGCATCGCTCGCTTGCGCGGTGGATGGAGACGTTGCCTGGACATGGGCGTGAAAATGGACAAGCATCTGCTTTTTAATTTGGGTATTGGGATTTTGGTTATGTGTTTATATATACGAACATGAGGTGGAACAGGCTATGGTATATAAGGTATCTCGGGCGTATTGTTAATCGCTTTTGTCATTTCGGCCTGGGTCTTATGTCTACCGATGTATATACATACGGCTAATGCGATGACCGTGCAGATAGCATCAAGAACTGATTACTCTAATCGTGTCGTGTAGTATACAGAAAGTAAGAAACGTATACGTCGTTAATCATGATCCTCCTCGGTCACCCCAGGACACCCCTCCATCTCCTCCGTCTCGTAGCGGTACTTGCACCAGAAGCAATACCGGTGTTTCTCCCGCAGATACTGCACAATCCGCGCCAGCCGCTCACTCGGCTCCAGCGCATTGAACTCGTCCAGCTCCGGGTCCTCCTGCTCGACCTCCTGCTCGAGGATCGTCGACAGATCCGGTTTGTCCCCGCCCAGCGCCGTCTTATCCTCCTTCTCCAGCGTGTCATCCTCATACCCCGGCAACCGCGGGTTGGGGAAGAACGCCGACGGGAGCGACGTCTGCAGCAGATGGCGCGTCTGGATCGCGCGTTCTTTCTCCTCGCGTTCGCGCACAAGGCCCCGATATAAGATATTGATCTGCGACGTCGGCTTCACCTTTGCTTTGGGCGGCCCTTCCGATCCCTCCTGCGTTTCGTCTTTCGCCTCTTCTGCCTCGGCCTCAGCATCCAACCGCTCCGCCACCTTCTGCGCAGCGTGGAACTGCCCCTCCGCCCGCCGCGTCTCCCGCTCCTCCCGCACCCGGTCCCGGTAATCGCCCTCCTCGCGCTGCACCTTGGCCGCCGCCGCCTGCGCCTCCTCGCGGAATTTGCGCTTCTTCTCGCTGTCCAGGCCAATGCCCCCGCGGTCTTCCTTGAACACCAGGTTCAGCGGTTCCGCCCGGCCTCTCTTCGCGTCCGGCGTCTCGCCGTCGCCCCCCTCGCCGCCGGTGTCGTCTTTCTCATCGGGCGCAGGCGCTGCGCGCTTCCCCAGCGTTTGTCCCGGCTTGAACCCTAGCTTCGCCATCATCTGGAACCCCTTGTTGGACGGGTCGAGGGTGCTTTTTGCGAGGGCTTCGTCGCGGCGGGCGGCTTCGCGGGCGGCGAGTTCGGCTTTTGAGGGAACTTTGGCGCGAGCTTCTGCCTTTGGTCATAGTTAGTTTGGGGGTTAGATGGGATGAGGTGGGGGAGGATGGGGTAGAGAGGTGTACTTCTCGTTGTTGGCGGCGCTTCTTTTGCGCAAAGGTCTCTTTTTGTGTGGGTTCTTCGATTATCATTGACATGTAGTCTTCTTCTTCGTCGTCTTGTGGAGGCATTTTGTTGATGTGTTAGGGGGATTAATTGGAAAGGGTATATATGTGACAGGTTTGAGATGTGTGGTCGTGATGTTAAAGAAAGTTGGAGATTGGAGGTTGCGGGGAAAGAATCTGGTCGTATTTGGTGCGGAGATTTCCCTTCCGCCTACGAGTACTTCCACCCAGTCTGCAACAACACGACTATATACCTGCAGTGATCCTTCAGCTGGTGCTTTTGCTCAATCTTGAAGTATACTCGCGCAATCGCGATAGCACATTGACCCCATTCCAAAGCTCTTCCTCACCATCAGTACTCTTTTCTGGCATTCCCACCTGCTCAATCGCAAACGACGCCCCAACAGATCCATAGCACGCCGCTTCGATTACACTCTCTGTCTCGATGAATCCAACGGCATAAGCCCCCAGAAAAGCATTTCCAGCGCCAGTAGGATCAACCACCTTGTCATCGTGAGAGTCATAGAATGGAGGAAGCCATGTAGGGACGATCTCGGGTGTGCTTACGACACAACCACACTCGCCGGCGCGGACGATTACAGTCCCCTTTCCGTCTGGACCGACGTCGTTCTGCAGGAACTGTGCTGTCAGATCTTCAATATGTACTTTGTCGAGCGTAGCCGGGGGCGATTCTCCGTATAGCGCGAGTAGCTCGAGATGATTGGGGGAGAAGACGTCGACTAATGATACTGCGTCTAGACATCCTGGCAGGTTCTCTGGTTTGCATGACGGCGGAGCAGGTTCCCAGATGATCAGTGGACGTTCGCGGATGCCTGCGCCGGCTCTTCGGGCAAGAAGTGCAGACACGCGGGGTCCGATGGATTGGGGTGACTCCAGGAAGTGGAACGCCTTGGAGTTGAGAAGTGCTGCGTTCGCCAGGCTACTGTCCTCTATAGAGAGGATTGGCGTTGTATATTTGAATGACTTGGCTAGAAAATGGTCAGTCACCGTCCCCCGGAAAGTTAAGGGTGAAAGGGCTTCGAACGTCCAAAGGTAGTGTCCTTGTATACTAGCAATCCCCTCGTCGAGAGCCTGTTCGATTCTTTCTCAATCCTCAAAGTCGTGTTCCAACTCTTCAATCGTGCTTGGATGGACTCTGGAAAATCACTCCCAATGTGGAGCATCCAGCCTACGCGGGAGCTGAGCGCATGAGGGAGAAATAGTCGAGCACCGAGTGTGGCTGGATGTCATGTCAGTCAGTGTAGTCCACTTCGCAGTATCCGAGACGAACCGTATGCTCCAGAACCGCCGACAACATTGGTTAATGGTTCGCGGTGAGGGAATTGGATCTCGTCAAGGACCACGAGGCCGAGACTTGTAAAGGAGACTCGGTGTATGTCCATGCCGACTGTCTTTGGATATTTGAATGGTAGCGGGTTTGAATTATCTTGCTAGACTATTAAGCTGGGTAAGCTATCTCGTGTTCGGCTACTCCCGCCCGTTCTATTTAAAGCATATTCCTTCCCCTATATGTAAGAAGCCCAGCTGCAAATCCGATTGTCAATAATCAGATTCCCCTGAGTTGTACCTATACACAACGTTCTTCTAGAAATGGATACGTCTAAAACCCTGAATTTAGTCCAGCTCGCCGAGCGCGACCTGTTCGATCCTATCCCCGAAGACACCCTCGACCAAGCCCTTTCTACTCCACCGTTCATTTCGGTCCCTGGTACCTTCAATGTCCGTGATCTGGGAAGATTCGGTGCCTCTTATATCCGTCCACGCCGGGTTTACCGATCCGGGACGCTGGGGTACATCACCGAGGATGGCAAGAAACAGCTACATACCGACATGGGCGTACGGCTGATCCTTGATCTGCGCGCCGTGAAAGAGAGAGCTTCCATTCCGACACCCGACATCCCCGGGGTGAGGGTAGCTTGGATCCCGAGCGAGGGCGCGCAGGAGCCGTTGGATCTCAAGGACTTTGCCGGAGAAAAAGGCGGCGAGAGGGGATACACCAAAATGTATCTGGAGATCTTGGACGTCTACGCACCGAGTTATCGGTACGCGTTGGAGCATATCCGCGATGAGGTGGATAGCAATAGCAGCATCTTGTTCCATTGTTCGGGTATGCTTTCTGTTGCTCGACTTGCCTCCCTCTCTAGCGCATTCAGCTGACGCTGACTCTTGCAGCTGGAAAGGACCGCACCGGAGTGCTGGCTGCCCTCCTCATGGGGCTGGCTGGTGCGCCTGACACCGCAATCGCAGCGGAGTACTCCCTCACTCGTATCGGAATGGAGCCGCAGAAGGAACTCCTATCCCAGATCTTCCTCAAGTCCAAGCCGGACTGGAAGGTGGGCGCACCGGGGTTCTCTGAGTTTGTGAATGTGAGGGCGTCTTACATGCTGGAGTTTCTGGATGCTCTGCGGGCAAGATATGGCAGCATCGAGGGATATGTGAAATATCGTCTTGGGTTGAGTGACGAGGATGTCGACAAGATCAAACTCGCACTGAAGAAGTAGCTGTTGGCTTTGTATAACCTGATTGAAGTAAGCTGCTCTGGTGTATAGATCACTTTCAGTCCATTTCAGATACAACATTGAACTTGCGGTGGAAGATATGACCCTTGATTCTGCAACAGCCAGACAGCTCAGCGAAAGCCAGATCTAAGACATGTACTGCAGTGCACAGATGCAGATGTAGAAGAAAAGGGCTAACTAAAACCCTAAGAAAGAGCCCACAATAAAAAGTCTGGCACTCACTTCACCATGAACCTTTCATTTGCTTCAGTATTTTCCTGGATCTAAATGCGCCACCGTATTAAAAAGCAACATACTTATCTAAAATTCGAGTCAGGAGCCACCCCCAATAGTCCAATAGTCGAGGCTAATCGATAGGCGCATGTCGATCCCGTCCCTTACTCCAAGCCTCGATCCCTTCCCCCACCCTTAACAGATCTCACTATATGCAAAGTGCATCGACAGTCTAGTGATAATACCCCATGACTCTATCTAGCTCCGAATCCCCTCATTTGAGATCAGACGACTCAATAAATTCAGCTAGCGCATATACACGCCTCACGCCATGTCCCACCGGCCTTTGTCCCGCAGGTGCTGGGCCCCTTCCTCCCTCGCGCGGAGGTATGTGCTGCCAGCATTCCCCGAGGGCCTGCGGGCCATGAATTTACATATAAACTGGGGTGAAAAAGACCAACCCAGTCGAGGCGCGTCTGAAATTGTTCTATACGTGACCTGGTTGCGCAGTCCACTGCATATAACTGTCCACTGAAAACGTCCGATGTGCGTGGCACGGTATCACAATGAAGTTACACGGACTTCTTTTCGCGCTGGTCTTTCTGTTTTCTCTGGCATGCGCACAAAACCCAATCGTCGATCTAGGTTACGCGCGGTATAGAGGACTGACGCTCTCGAGCGGCGTCAACCAATGGCTTGGGATACGGTATGCGGCTCCTCCAGTAGGTCCGTTGCGGTTTGCTGCACCGCAGGACCCCAGGCCCGTGGAAGGAATACAGTACGCGTCCAAGGTAATCCATACAACTGCTATTATTGGGAGACAGGAGATAACTTGAACCAGCATGGTCCGATCTGTATCCCCACTGGCAAATATCCGATTCCCCAGGGCGCGTCGGAAGATTGTCTATTCCTTGATGTTTATGCACCTGCACAGACGAAGAGACATTCGAAGCTTTTGCCCGTGTATGTCTGGATCCAGGGTGGAGGGTACAATGAAAATTCGCAAGCAAATTACAACGGGACTGGTCTCATTCAAGCATCACACATGGATATCATCGTGGTTACTTTCAACTACCGGGTTGGTCCGTATGGATTCCTATCTGGCGAAGAAGTTCTGGGAGGAGGAAGCCTGAACAACGGTCTCAAAGACCACATTAAAGTCCTGCAATGGGTCCAGAAACATATAAGCAAGGTCAGTTGCCGTCGCTCCCGGGAATGTGCCGCATAATTAACCATTAGCAGTTTGGAGGTGACCCCAAGCGTGTAGTGATCGGAGGCGCCAGTGCAGGAGGTGCCTCTGTCACACTTCTTCTCTCGGCGTATGGCGGTAGGGATGACCATCTCTTTCACGGTGCTGCCGCAGAGTCGCAGAGCTTCGCCGGGATGCTCACTCTAGACGAGAGCCAATTCTTGTACAACAATCTGGTCATTCGAACCGGCTGCGCAAGCGACACCGACACACTTGCATGTTTACGTCGACTAGATGTTGCAAGTCTTCAACGTCAAAACATACAAACACCCCTTCCCAGGGCACAGCAAGCACCGCTCTACTTGTATGGCCCGACAATTGACGAAGACCTAGTCCCGGATTACACATATCGCCTGTTTCACCAAGGCAAATTTATCACAGTCCCCGTGATCTTCGGCGATGCCTCAGATGAAGGCACGGTGTTCGTTCCTAAGAACACCTCCAGCCTTGGGGAAGCGGATACGTTCATCCAAAATCAATTCCCCGAGATTGAACTTCATCAGTTCGCCAAAATCAACAAATGGTATTTCACGGATGACCAGCTCGTACCGTTCCCTAATGCGGGGCACTACTGGAAAGCAACCAGCAACGCGTACGGCGAGATGCGCTACATATGCCCCGGGATAGATATGTCGTCCATTTACGAAAAAGCCGGCGTTGCAAGTTGGAACTTTCACTATGCCGTAACGGACGCACAGTCAGAAGCGTCTGGTGAAGGTACCACGCATACTATTGAGAGATTTGCCATCTGGGGACCACAGTATGTGCCGGAGAAGGCACCAGAATCCTACTTCACCTCGAACGCACCCATTGTCCCCGTGATGCAAGGATACTGGACAAGTTTCATCAAAAGCCTTGATCCTAACCTGTACCGATACCCGGGAAGTCCCGAGTGGAAGACATGGGGTAAAGGTGACGAATACCGCCGTCTGCTTATTCGCACTGGAGAGACCAGTATGGAAAGCGTCCCGGAGGCCCAGACGGGACGTTGTAAATATTTGATCAGCATTGGACCTGAGCTTGGTCAATGACATGCCTCTTATTATGGGATCCTTTGTATGTTCTCAGCCTGGGTGTCAGTGGATGTAGATACGGAAGCCCTTGTCATTCGCTTGATGGCTTAGATCTCCCATAATTTCCAGGGACTTCATCATAGGCAACCCCCAAGTATTCTCGGAGAAGACTTGGGCAAGTGCTTATCCCAGCACGTCCACTTCGGGACTAGATGACCCATGTTAGTCCTAAAGTGAAGGGGCCAAACAGCAAGCGGAGAGACCGCGTTATTATTGGCGTGAGACGCGCTCAGCCACGGCGCATCGCCTCTAACAGACCGCTAGGCGCCACGCCAAAACAACTCCCAGATACCTTAAAGGGGCCTTGTCAGCCTCACAGAATCTCTAGCACTTGGGAGACGGATCCTCCCTTGGTTGGACTTGGATCCCATCAAACAATAATCCGCTACTGAGCCAGAGATGGACCCATTAACAACAATCGGTCTCGCGTCGAATATCGTATCGTTTGTGGATTTCAGAGCAAAGGTGCTCAGCACCGCGTGGGAGATTTACAATTCTACATCTGGAGATACCTCCAGCAACCGCAGCTATGAATCGGTTACGCATCAAACGAAGATCTTTGCCGCAGATCTTCTGGCACCCGACACCTTCAGCGGCAAAGACAAGGCCCTTTGTGCCCTCGCGCAGGAGTGCAGGGGTTTGGCAATACAGATCCTGGAACTTTACAGAAAAGCAGACCAAAAAATCCAAAATCGAAACGACAAGTCGCTTGGAGCACAGTAATGTCTTTCAGATACAAGGAGGAAAGGCTTGAGCTACAGAATAGGTTGAATCACTGCCGCGATCAACTGGCCCTGCAACTCAACGAAAAATCCTGGTGAGTCTGTCAACGCGCGAATATCAAGGGTTTTCTGAAAACTTTGACTAAGTTAGACAGCTCTGAGATCAGAGAAAACATGGAAACGTTGATGTCAACATCCCAAGACGATAGTCACAAAGTGGTGCAGCTACAACAACAGGTGGAAGAGCTTCGCCAAAGTCTGGACAAGATGCACTCTCGGGACAACCAAAACTATATCCAACAACTGCTGCAACTTTCGCAAGACTCATTCCACGCGTTAGTCAGTCAGCGTCTGATCCAAAGTCTCGCATTTGACGACATGTACGGAAGGTTCGATACGATAGAAAAGGCGCACTACAATACGTTCAAATGGATCTTCTACGGTGACACTAATTCTGAAAGCTCAGCTGGCAATTCAGACGAGATTACCCAGACCATTGTGGAGCATACCTACGACGAGCGGCAAGATGAATATCGGATCAGCGCTCGGGACTCTTTTTTATCATGGCTCTCATCCGATCATGGTATTTTCCATATTTGCGGCAAATTGGGATCTGGAAAGTCGACTCTGATGAAATTTCTCTGCAATGATGCTCGCACAAAGGAAGCATTGGTACAATGGGCAGGTGGTCGTACACTGATAATGGCAAGTTTTTTCTTCTGGAAACCAGGATCAAAGCTGCAAAAGTCGATGGATGGCAGATGCATATAAAGCTCGAACTCCGTCCAGAAACGATCCGTGAAGCCTTTGACCGATTGATTGACTCTCACACGGAGAACCTTGCAATTTGCTTCTTCATAGACGGCCTTGACGAATATCAACAGACACTCCAAGAGGATAATCTTAGCTTGATCAGGAGGCTTGACAGCTGGTGTGGAAACAAGGCTGGAAACATCAAGATCTGTGTTTCCAGTCGAGAATATAATGTCTTCATGAATCACCTCCCAAATGATCACCGCATTCGCATGCAAGATCTGACAAACAAGGACGTTGAACTCTATATATGGGCCAACATAGAATTTGTTGAGTGTCCGCATCAGGCACGATGGCTGGTTAATAAGATTTCTTTCAAAGCTGACGGTATCTTTCTCTGGGTCGCACTAGTCGTCAAACGCACACGCGAGCTTCACGAAAATGGCGCCAGCTACGGAGAAATCTTGGACGAAGTTGACCAAGTTCCACGTGGCCTGGAAGAGCTCTTCCGCCATATTTTGGAGTCGTTGGAGCCATCTTGATCGGAGGCGAGCCTATCAAACCTTTGCGATAATGATGAGGCTAAAACGAAACAATACCTACTTACCTCTTCTGGCCTATGCCTTCATCGATGAATATGACAAACGGTCACAACAGGTCGATACACTGCTGCCCGCTGAATCAAAGTCAATCAATGACCTCGAGACCCAAGCGCTCAAAAAGCTGAGGGGATACTGCAAAGGACTCGTCGAAAATGTCAACCTACAAGGTATCCTGAGTCAACACTTGGAATGGACTGTATTACAATTCTGCCATCGTTCTATTCCGGAATTTCTGAAGTCACACCTGCCGGATGATGACATGAAATACATTCGGTCTTTTAAAGTAGAGGATGCTATTTCGCGGCTACTGCTAGCGTATATTCGAAAATACACCCCAGAAAGCAGCGCAGGCCGCAAATGGTTCTGCCATCTTTCCTACATTATGTTGAAACTGAGGCATGAAGCCAACCTGGTTAACGAGCCATTTCATTTCGAAGAGCAACTCGAAACAGCTTTGGCTGGCCAGGGCATGGAGTTACTCGAAACCGATTACAGTTCTCTTCGGCTTGGGTACCACCCTACACGCTCGTCGGACATCATGACTTTCTATATACCACATAGTGGTGAAGACTACGTGGTGTCAAGCCCCTGTCTTATCTCCTGCTATCTTGGACTGTCAGCTTACCTGCGATGGAAGTTGGTTCGACTCCCTGCGATCACCGATGGGCCATTCAAAATGACACTTATATTTTTCATTATATATAAATCCGTGTCTCTCCCAGATCCTGAGCGAAGGTTGATTTTTCAAATCTTATTAGACTGTGGCTTCTCTCCACACATCATCATACCAGCGAGAGACAAGTCATACAGGCGACACAGAGACGCTACTGTGTGGGAGCATTTTCTAGTCGATATTTTTCTCGCTTCTCTCTGCGACACAACAAGCCATATGATGCAATATTCCATGCAACAGTCTGGGTGTGAAAGTAAACATATTATGAAGGGGTATGTCGAGGCACGGAAAGATTCTATCAGCACATTCTTGGAAATGTTACTGGAGTTAGGAGCGGATGCATCTATTGCCGTTTACATATGCAATGAAGGTGGGAGGTTTGCCGAACTTATTCGAGAAAAACAGAGGCGCCGGCTGCCTATTTTCCATAGCGGAAGTGTTCGATGGAAGGTTCCAGCTGGCTTGCTGTTCACACTCATTGATATCATTGATTGCTTGGAATTTGAGGGCACAGAAGAGCGAGAAAAGTTGATCACCTTGGTGAAGCGAAACATTCGCATTCAGGGGGGTAATGGTAAGGAAGAGAATGATGAGTGCATTGTGTTAGATGCCATTACTAACGTGGTACCAGAACTGGGATCTGGCGATCTCCGCCATTCAAGAGAAACTGTTGCTCGAGAGAGCGCAGTAGAGACGGATTTGACCCAAACTAGATCTCCATTTGGAACGCATGGCACGTCCCGAAGAAGCTTCCTACTGATATCTTTACTAGGTGAGTGTGCAACATACTATGTACGGGGAATTCTAGCTAACGTCTGTAGGTCTTATTTCTGCTGCTTTTCTTGTGAATTTGTCATTTATGTCTAGATAGATGCCTTGTATATACATACATCGAAGCTATGTATTTGTAAGCACTGATTTATTTCTAGGCCATGTTGATCGGATTCGATCAAGTTGCCATCGGGCTTGCGTATTGCTTCGAATTAGGCTCAGTGTGTGGGCTCAGTGTGTGGAAGGCTGATGTCCTGATGAGCTCCATAGTTCTAACCAATTACATCAATACCTCTGGTTATTAGCCAGTAATATCGCATCATCATATACGCTAAAACACCTCACTAATTGTGTTGGTGCAGACGGACGAGGCGATATGTGGCATGTGTCGCTAGTACAGAGTACGCCGTAGGTAGAAGCGGTCCCGGAAGTTGTAACTTCCTCCTAAGCGCCTAGCTAGTGACCATTGCACGCACCGTTGCCAGGTCCAATTGTCGATGTGCGACCAATAGCAGTGGTATCTCAAGCGCCTTCCAACCAGCTTGAGAACGATCGGCTTCTGGCTCCCAGACAATAGAATGATCCCAGCCGATAAACAGTAGTTCTGCACCTGGTTGGCAATCTTGTCCCTGAATATAAGTCTTACCCGAAATAATCGACACGCCCCGTCTTTCACTTGCCACTCCCCCGTCTGTGTTGTGCCCTACGCTACAACAAATTACTCTTTCCTTATGGACGCTGAGATAGAGCGCCCGCAATCTCTTCGGATCGGCTTTGACATACAAACTCTCGGGCCCCACTTGTGAGATTGACTGCTTGCTGTCCTCAACCATTCCACCGAGGGAACATGGACGGAATTGAAGTGGTGCATCCCCAACAAAGAGCCCGAGTTGATGACCCAGGTATACGAGTGGCGCCACATTCAGAGAAACAAGTCTGTCCAAATGACAATCCAATCTACGTTTCCGGTCCAGATAGGCCGAATGGAGAAGATGGAGAAGACCTGAAACGCCGAAATAAGGCAATCTGCGGACTGAAACCGACCGTTTTCTGGACACTATTCGTTATCGCACTCTTGGTGGTTATCGGGGCCGCAGTTGGTGGTGGAGTAGGAGGGACACTTGCAAATCGCCGTACTTCGGAGCCGTCACTAACAGCCAGGTATTTTGATGTTCTTCTGGAATGAACGGAGGCCGGATCGTAGCTAACACCATCAATCTATTGCCCAGCTCCTCATCGTCGACAACTTCCGAGGCCGCAACAACCAACACTGCATCTACCACCAGTTCGGCCCCCGTCACTTCCGGTACAATGGGCATAGCCGCGAATCCCTGCCCGGGAAAGAACTTGACAACGGTCACGGGCTCTGACGGCTCGATATTCACTCTCTTGTGTGCTGTTGACTGGCCACGAGGAGGACCAGCTTCATCGGGCAACGGCACAGTTGAAGATTTGACGCGGACCACTCGATATACGCTACAGTCTTGCATTGCAGACTGTGTTGACTGGAACAAGGATAGGTCCAACGATTCTGCATGCAAAGGAATCATTTATACTGCCAATTTGACCGCAGCATATGATGGTGGACAGGATGGGAACTGCTTCCTGAAGAATACTGTTGGAGTCTATTATCCGAACAGCAATGCGTCCATGGCTGCCGGGATGTTGGGAGGGTAGATTTGCATGTCAAAGATTTATACACATCACGTTGAGATGAGGCGTTTGCAGCCCAAGGACATCCTGAACTAGAATGCACGCAAGTCAGTATGATTATGCTTGCCTTGCGGTCAGGATATTGGATCATTATCGAACCACAAACGCAAACCCGTCGTCGGGGTGTACTTGATTGGTAAGTGAGCGAGCTATTAGCAGGCTTTGGGTAATATCTACGCAATAGGTTGAACCCCATAGCCGTAGGTATAGGTGTATGTAGTATATCGGATAGACATTCTTTGGCAACTTTTGCTGTCAAGTATTAACTTGGATCGAAATGCATATATACATCTAATAAGCATAGCATGTAGCCCATGCCAAAGAACCACATCAAAAAATCCTTCAGAACCAATACGAAAGCATACCAACGTGCCAAACAACACCTCACCGCTTGCCCTGACGCATCCTCTTCTCCTTCTCGTACGCATTGGCCTCGCGGCCCTCCTCGTTCTGTACCTCCGCCACAAGCCGCTTGTACTTGCGCTCGTACTCGGCATCGCGCTCCTTCTTCTCGCGCAGCTGCTCGCGCGCGATGAAGTTGGCATCCTTGCGCAGCTCGCGCATGGCGCCCTTGCGCTCGCGCTTGAGCTCCGTCTTGAGCCGGTTGGCCTCGGCGCGCTCGCGGTTGGGATCGTAGTGCTTGTCTGGGTTGAACGACTCCTCGAACTTGGGAATCGCGCTCTTGATTGCCAGCGGCCGGTGATTGTGCAGGAGGAGTGGGCGGCGTGTCTTCCGGGCGTTTGCGAGATGCTGGTCGATCTTGTCCAGGGTCGACTGGATGCTGTCCGTCGCGGCAGGGGACACCTTGCCCTCGCAGGACTGGTGCAAGTGGCGGAGAACGTTCTGCACCGGCTCGAAGATCTCGGTGAACGCGGAATTGTCGGCCCACAGGTCCGACGCGGTGTCGAGGAGGCTGATCATGGTCGTGATGAGGGAGAGCTTGAGCTCTGCTGCTTCTGTGTTTGATGTGGGCCCGGCCACGTCCCAGAAGCGGAGCTTGCGCGGGGAAAGCTTCTTCGATGGCTGAAGTCTCAACGGATCCTGTGGTGTCCGCGATGGGAAGAGGCCGAGACTGGACTTGGGTTTGACGGGGGCGAGGTTGCACAGAGCGTTGAGGACGTAGTTCATGAACTCGGGCATGTAGCGCTTCGACATTGTCTGGTACTGGAGGAACAGGCTTGCGGCGTACACTCCCGTGGCGAAGTCGGCCAGAGTGTTGATCGCGCCTTGGCCGAGGTATCGGGCGATGCACAGGTGTGCGGGCGTGGCAATGGCGTGGAAGTGGTCGGAGGTTGGGAAGATAGCCGCAACCCCGGTCAGGATGACCAGGTCGCTGGGGCGAAGGGCGAGAGGACGCTCGCGCGCCATCTCGCGCAGGTGGGCGCGGAAGGCCTGCGAAACGCTCTCCGGGTGCGTCTTGGCCAGGGAGTGGATGTGACGGAGGGTGTTCTCGACGATGGCGAAGGGTGGGTGTTCCGGTTGTTCGGTCATGTATACGACATGCTCCACAAGAATGGCAGCGAACCGGCCGAGCTTCGTCTTGTTGTCGGCGTGGAGCCGAGGGTGGTGCAGAGCTCGGATTCTTTGAATGACGGTGGGGAGGTCCTGCATTGGGACGCCATCGATGATCTGGAGGAACTCATCATGGCTGCCAGGACAAGCGTATGTGAAGGCTAGCCCTTCATTGCCTCCGTCTGCATTATCAAGAGCCGCTGAACCCTCGCCGCCCTTGCCCGCAGGAAGCGTAAGACCGTTGATAAGCTCGTCTTCCTCTTCTTGCTCTTCCTCCTCCTCCTCCTCTTCTTCAGACATGACAATATCACTCTCGTCAATCGACAAGCTAGCATCGGACCGGGTCTCAACGAGATCATCATCGATAATGAAATCGTCTTCGTCTTCAACTCCAAGTTCCGGACGGGTGGTGTCCTGATCACCGGCTTGCTGCAGTCCGAAAGCCCTCGCATCGTCCGGAACCGATTCGTCTTCGGACATCTCACTGGCTTCATCCTCCTCACTCTCCTGTTCTTCCTCCTCGCTGAGCTCTTCGCCCCGCATTCTTCGGAGACGCTCTTCCTCAAGCTTCTTCAGCCGCTGTGCTTCTTCTTCCGCCTTCTCTTCGGCAGTCTTCGTACGATCCGTCGGCGCGGACCGCTTATCGAAGGTTAACTGTTTCAGACGCTGGTCGTATTCCTTTTCTTGGTCGTCCCTCGACTTCCCTTCCAACAGCGCAGCACGGTCCGGGTTCATGGATGCCAGGTCGTCTTTGGGAGGCTCAGGTTTCGGCGGGGGCTTGACACCTCGCAGCATATCGAAGAGATCAGGAAGACCTTTGTCGAGCTCTTCGCGGAGCTCATCGTCATCTTCCTTGGCCTTTTGCCGCTCATGCTTGTAAAATTTCGACTTGGCAATGACTTCCTTCATGACCTCATGCTTTGATTTTTTCCGCTCGGGCTCATCCTCGCCCTCGGGACCATCATTCTCCTCTAACTCGCCATTATCTTCGCCATCGAAACGCTTTCTCTTCCGAAGAAACTCAGAGTCCGACATGTCATCCTCTTCAGCGTCGCCCAAGTCGCGTTCTTCGAAGTCATCCTGGGGCATGCCGTCACCGAAAGACAAAGTCTGACCTTTGTGGGTGAGTTGGAACTCTTCGTCGTCGTCATCATCTTCGAGGTTGAACATCGAGTCCTTGCGCATCTTCCTTTGGCTTTCTCTGGCGAACCGCTCGGCGGCTTTTTCCTCGGGGGTCATGTTCGGGTCGTCTTCTCCAAAACGGCGATCGTGGATTCCACCGACTTTGTTGCGCATGTGCAGCTCTCGCAAGAGCGTTTGACGTCGCTGCGAATAATTGTGAGATTTAACACCATATAAACGCTGCGACTGGACTCACCTTCTCCTCTCCAAGCGACTTGGTAACACCAGGCCTGGCCCGCACAGTAGCTTCTTTTCCGGCATCCCTGGTCGTCACATCAAACTTGCGTTTCGTCGCGGTTGTCTTGATCTCAAAGGGATTGAAACGGTCCCGAATTGCTTGCAGCGCCGCATTGCGCTGGTTCCGATTTTGCGCCGCTGCACCAGTCTTCGCGTTCTGGCGTTTCTGCTTTTTCGACTGTTGAGGACCCAGGACTCCACTCTCGCGGAGGGAGGTCTTCAACTGCTTCAACTGCGACGGCGGCATTGTGGTGCTGAAACGTCGATGCAAGAGCGCGCTGCTTCTCCACCGAAATTTTTGGATGAGCGGCGGGTTTGGATCGTCGCCGAAAAAATTATGTGCTCACCGCCTTGGTCGGCGGAATTCTGCCGGTCCGATGTCCGTCATCGTGACGCTCCACTTTCAGCACTCCATGTGAACGACACGCTTGGCCAGCTTGAATATGGCCTCTCATTTGAACGATCGGCTACTATGGCTGTGTTTGGGTATGTATATTACCACTCATGCACAACTGGTCTAACGATCATAGGCGTTTCGCTCTTCTTCGCCGTCCGCGGCATCACCTCAGACCTCCGGAGGGTGTCCGATCTGACGGAGATCAAGCATATCGAGAAGGAAGATAAGATGATCAGTGAGGGCACAGAAGATGGTTGGTGGATTCTCTCATCCTGTGCTCTTCCATGCTAATCGTGCGTTAGCTCTCAAGCTCGACACATTGCTAAAGCTCTCCGAAAGCACGAGTTACGATCTCCGATCAGCGTACGCTAACTATGAAGTTGTCGGACATTGTAACAGCAACTAACAGCGACCAGTGCTCTACGAATTATATCCGAACGATCGACAAAAGGCGAAACAAGAGATCTCCTCCTGCAAGACCTAGCGAGCAAGGACAAGGAACGGAGAGGTAGAGCGCTCAACGCTATATACTTCCTTGTATCCAATCGAGCTCGTACGAACCCACACGACAAACTCGAGACTGCCATTGATGATGCTGATTGATCTCACATAGTGGCCCGAACGTCCGTGTGCTCCCGATTGAAAGACCTCCCAACGTTCCACGCGCTAGTCGAATGCCTCTGCAACTTCCTCGAAGAACACGTCGAAGAGACTTCCACCACAGTATCTCCTATCCTCCCAAAGACCAGACCGCTGGGCGAGAAGAAGGCATTGGGCGCTCTCAACATAATTCTCCAAGAAAACATCCCTGCTGCGTTGGAGGCTGGCGTCATTAGCCGCTGGCTCTCGAAATACCCGTTTCCCTGCGCGCTGTCGAACCCCTCGCGTCGGCAGGACGTGGTCATTCTAATGAAAACGTGGTGGTCTGACGATGCAGTGATGAGCTCGATTTTCAGCACGCTCTCCTCTCATCCTGAGGGTACAAAGCAGCTACGGAAATACGGTCTAATGGGCAGCATGATTGAAGAAAATGATCAAGATGAGGATGAGGAGGCTGATGGAGATAGCGATGTGTGGATGGCAGATGGGGATGATACGGCCGGATCAAGGCCAACTTCTGGACGACGGTTCCGCGGAACCGCCGAGGAGCAGGCCGTAAGACGACGAAGGAGGGAAGCCATGGTTCTGAGCGATGGAGGGCGACCTTTCCGAAGGGACGACATCATCCAGCTACCCGAATATCCGAGTGATTGATGGCAACTTTTTGTTTCAGTCCCAAGGGTTTCCGGGACCAGTTGACGGCGCATTACAATTTGCTTGATATGTTTATGATACCCATGATTAGATATTGCATCTTATATGACCAAGATAGTGATGATATACAATATGTATTCATAGTCCCATCCATGCCGTCTTTGCAACATGGTCAGTCTTCTTGCGACTGTTCTTGACCACTCCAAGAACCTTCAACTCGGAGATAGCTCTATAGAACAACGTCATGATCACTCGTTCATCACAGTCACCACCCTGATCACTTTCGAACACCGCGTAAAATGCCTGCCAAAGATCGTATATATTAACAAGGGAGCCAGATTCAAGATAAAGCTGATATAAAATAGCCGTAGCGGGCTGCTTGGCAGAGATCTTGGTGTTCGTTGTCTCCGACTCTGATATAAGGTAATCGAATGGCCTCGACAAAGCTCGCTCAATGGCAAATCGAGGCCGGGGGGCGAAAACTTCCCTCAAAGGATTTTTCATGTCAATAAGGAAGGCTTCGTGGAGGAATAGGTCTTGCGGCCGAAGCAAAATGTCCACAAGGGAGGCCTCTGCCGAGGCGTAGAAACGGTGGACGATCTTCGTGTATTCCATGTCTTGTTTGGACAGCTTGGCCTTGCCCTTATTGAGTTTGACACGTTGTTGAACGACTGTTGTTGACACAATGGAGTTGTGGCTGTCATATTCGCTCCGGAAAGGTTGTGCGTCGGGATATGTTTGCACAAGGGTTTCCAGGTCTCGCTGTATTTCTTGGAACTCAGACTGTTCCGTCAAACTATCCGGAAGAATACTAAGTATTTCTTGTAGCCTGGTGGAGTCAAGGGTTTTGAAAGCCTGCAGAACATCTTCAAGATACGAAGAGTTTTGAAGCTCTCCAGCCAGTGCACGGACTGACAGGTCCGAAATACTCGTCCGTTTGGTGAGGTTAAGCTCCTTGAGGCACGCATGGACAAGCTTCACTGCTTGAAAAATTTCGCGCATCCTCTGCTGTCCGTATTCAAGATGCTGCAGGCTCTGTTGCAAAAGACATTTGTCGTCCTCCAACAAGTTGCGCACCTGTTCAGTGCAGCCTTCATCAAGCAGATTTTCGCAATGCCTAATAGGTTAGCTGAGAAAAACCGAAGGACTGGTCATCTTACCTTCTGAAAGAGGGGACGTTTCGAATCGCCTCACAGAACCGGGTAGACGGCATATCAGAAGGTTCCTGGTTGGCAAGGAGCACGGCCAGTGGATTCGTAAAGAAATGTGTCATGTACGCATACTGTTGCGGTTAGATACGGCCCAGACGAACTTGGAATGCACGTATACCTTCACAGTTCGACTGAACGCCTCCGGCGTCTGGAAGTAGTCACTTGACCTCTCAAACAAAACGGCGGTGATATTTCGTCCTAGCCAGAAACGCCCGTCCGATTCCGCCTGTAGCCGTTCGTAGATGCGGTCGACGCAGTTACTTGCTTCGTGAATCTCAAAGTACCGTCCTCTCAGTAGGGCAACGACTGAGCGTGGCAGTCTCCCCTCAAAAAGTTCGACGGATGTCGAGATACCGAAGAGCAGGGTAATTGGAATGCGATCAAGCCACGAGCTACAAAGTTAGTTTCTTGCTTTGGGAAGTCGGAAGCTCAACCTACCTTAACAAGGACAGCAAGTCTGTCAGGATACTTGGGTCAAAAGCTTCACTGTCTCGGAGCGCAATCACCAGCTTCTTGATTCTTTTCCTTTTCACATAGTCTCCTAGCAGATCAAGATCATATCCAAGAAGTCTCGGGCCCTAGCAAATCAGTGATTGTTTGCAACACTTCGCTGTCAGGTACTCACATCTCGGTCCGTCAGGAAGCTGTGGTACCCTTCATTTCCCTCTGTGTTTGTAATTGCACCTCGGATGATATTCTTCAATGTTGTCTTGAGATTCGGCGCATCGCCCGATTCCAGCGCGACAACTCCCCCTTCCCCAGTTGTAGTCAGTTGTTCATTGAGTCGAGTTAAAAGTCTACCAAGGGACGAGACGTTGGATCCGACTGTTATTAATGCGGTGGGAATGCAGCCGTCGTATCTGTCAGGTATCAGAATTTATGAGTTGCATGTTCGCGAAGGCTGAGGCTCACGTATGAGGAGAGGACGACTTGATGAAAGACGACACATTCTCAAGCACGTCGGAGTCGACATCTTCAAGAATGGACTAAGCATCAATTAGCATTGTGAAATGGCCCGATGTATCTTTGAGCTTGCCGTACCTGGATCTTTCCCTCCTGCGCAGCCCACACCTCTTGGTAGGCGTTGTATCTCAATTGCACAGACACTTCGGGCTCTTCGCCATTCAAGAGCGGAACAAACAGACGGGGCTCGCTATCGGCCAATCCCTCATTCATCTGCACCTTGCGACGTTTCGAGGGCCGTTCGCCCTGGGCTTTGGAAGGTCGATAGATATAGACGCCCTTGGATATGTTAGCATAAATAAACCCTCAGAGACGCTCAATGCCTTGTCGCAAGGACATACCTGGGTGTTAGAGCCATATTTAGCCCCAGAATGCGTCTCCGTCTCCAGATGTTCCGCATCCATTGTGCGCAATTGCGGACGCCGACGATGATACCCAGCGATGGCTAGATGATGCTTTGAGGCCGCAGGAAATCCGCGGCGGAGCTCGCGTCCGCGCTAAACCGAATCGGGTGGTATTGGTTTTCCGCCGCGGAGCTTCATGACGATTATTTCGCCGCAACCTCGACTCACCCTCCACACGCGACTCCCTCCTCCCTCATCTCTTGTCCGATGTTTCAATAGATCACACTTCATGCTCCGCCAGACTGTCAAAGGAGCGCGGTGGTACCAACATGTGGCCTGCAGATGCTCGTCCACGCCGTCTCCTGCGCCGCCGCGCACCTTCTCCGTCCTAGCGCCACGCTCGATTCAATATGGCGGTCCCAATGATAAGGTCCGATTCTACGAACAGGATACCCGCGGAAGCAAGAAGAGGAGACGGATCGATCCAGAAGCAGAGGACAAGGCCGACAAAAAGGACGTTGAGAGCGAACTGTCCAGGCTGGAAAAAGATCTACAATTGTTGAAAGAAGGCCCTTACAGTCCAAACAGCCCTTTCATCCAGGAATTGCCTGAAAAAGATAGGGCGATTGCGCTGGAAGCATTAAGGAAATATGAAGAGGAACATGGGAAGTCGGAGCCTGAAGTTGGTCTCGAGGAGGTGTTCGACGATGAGCTGGATGAAATGCTGCGAGAAGAGTTTGAGGGTCTCGCAATGGAAGAAGAAAACTGGCAATCATCGGGAAAAGACGAACCGAAGAAGCCTGTGGTTGTCCGGCAGCCCTTTGAAGTAGTGCCTCAAAGCGCGGAGAATCAGGCCTACGTTGAGAAATTCAACGACTGTCTGAAGCGGCTCGCAAAGGACGCCTCTGATGAACGACTGGCGCAGGAAGTGTGGAAATGGTACCGACGATGCAAGCAGGCCGTACCTGAGTTTTTGGCATCCATTCCAGACGAAGCTATGGGTCTGCTGTGGGATTCCCAAGCACGCGGAGGAGCCTTAACTTCGCGGGTCCCGCATATACAGATCATCGCAGAAGACGCCATGACCGTCGGTAAATCCCTACCAACGCCGTATCTTCTCTCCTACATCGATTCTCTCCACCACTCCGGCAAGACGAAAGAGGCGCTAGACCAGTGGGAGGCGCACCAGACAGGGCTCTCACAGAAGAAGGATGATCTCGAAGCATACTGGAGACTGGGAGTCCGGCTTTTCGCAGCAGAGAACGACCCACAGCGAGCACAGGACATTGCGCTGGCATTTTTGGCAAACGACAAGTCGCGTCAGCCTCGCATTCTCATTCCCGTCATCACAGCCTGGGGCAGACAGGCCGGGAAGGAAGCAGAGGTGAAGGCGTGGGCGCTATATCTACAGCTAAAAACCTTCCTTCAGCATAACATGACTATGGAGGACTACGACAACATCAGCATCAGCCTACTAAAATCGGGTCGGCCCAGCCTGGCTATCGCGGTGTTCAAAGATATGATGGTCACCGGGCAGGACCCGTCGAACGACTCGACCTCTCTCTACAAGAACGCCGTCGGCTTAGCGGGCAATCTTCAAGCGTCCAGTATATCCGAGCGTGACGTGAACAAGATCTCGCTCGCCACGCTGACTGTCCTACCTCGCCGGTTCCAGAACCGGTTCTTCTATGCCAGTTGGATGAAGAAGCTGATTGGAATGGGCGAGGTTGACTCAGCCGCCATGGTCATCGAGTTGATGTACGAGCGCGGTGTCAAACCAGACCCAAAGCACCTCAACGGTCTCATCGCCGCCTGGCTTCGCGAAGGCAACCCCTCCGCGCGGATCAAGGCCGAACAGCTCGGATGGGCGATGGTGCAGCAGCGCATCGACACGATCTGGGCGCGCGCCAATTCCCAGGAGAAGCCTCCGCAGCTGCGGGTCAACCAAGACACAGAGGACGTGCGCATGCCAAAGTTCATGCAACGGACCATTCCACCGGGCAACATTGAAACATTCTCCATCCTCCTCCTCCATTACACCCGACGCAGCGACGACAGCATGATCAAATACCTGATCAAATGCCTTGGTGACGCGCACATCCAACCAAACTCCTACTTTATGAACCACCTCCTGTACGCCGAGCTAAGAAAACAAGACATCGCCTCCCTCTGGAATAAATTCCAAACCATGTCTACCTCCATCCAACCCGACCTCGAAACCTACGCCTGTCTCTGGGACTGCGGAAAACTGCAGTACGACCGCGGCCGCACGGCGTTTGTCGCTGGCTTCCCGTCCGCTCGCGAGCTCTACGCAGACATGATGCGCTGGTACGCCCAGCTCCCGACGCGGGGGAAGGCCCTGGCGCAGGAAGAATTCTCCAAGGAACTCTACGACCAGATCATCCGCTGCTTCTGTTTGTCCAAAGATCTTCCAAGCACGTTGGTCGCGCTGTTCTCCCTACGCGCGACCTTCAACTTTCATCCGGACGAAGTGACAGCCCGGTTGATCGTCTTGCAAGTTGCACGCCTGGCTGGTGTCCCTGTGGGCACGCCAAAGCGCCGTCTGCGACGCCTCTCAACCACCCCCAAGAGCAAGGAGAACATCGCTCACGTCAACAGGCTCGTCGAGATCTTGAGCGAGCGCAAGATCGCGGCCCTGAGAGCGCGCGGTCTCAGCCTCGATCCTCTCGAGCCGCAGGAACGCGAGCAATACCAGCTCGAGATCATGACCGATCTTCTCCGCATCATCATGAGCCGGACGGCCGCCGATCCAGCCCAAGTGGAGGATCAGATTGCGGCTGCTGCGTCGGCGATGGGCGTCTCAGGGATTGACCTGGGGTCGTCACTGGAAGACGATAACCTATTGCCGTAGACACTGTCATTATGTACACTATGGGAGGCGTGAGCATATAGAACGGCGTTTGGGATATGTATATACCACTACACACAGCTCCCTTATAATCAACTCCCACTTCAGCTACAAGAGACAACGTGTGAAAATCCATAACCTTCCCATGCATAGAAAGCTAAGAGAAATAGAATAAAACAAATCCCATAATCTACCCCCAATGCAGACCGCTTATTTCTTCCCCTTCTTCTTCTTCGACCCCGTCCCAGCACCACCCTGCTCATCCGCCTCCACCAATACCGCATCATCATCGCTCCCAGTGACAGACGACGGCGCAGCCGACGACTCGGGCGTCTTGACCGCAGGCGTCGACGACCCAGTCGTCGGCGTAGCGGTGGCGCCCTCCGCGGCAGCAGCATCCGACTTCTTCGCGGACCCCTCCTCCTCATCCAACTCCTTCATAAACCCCTCCTGGATGCTGGCCTTCTTCTTCTCCCACCACTCCTTCTCCTCGGCAACCTTGGACTGGTGGAACTCCATGCGCTCGCGGTAGATCACGTTGTTCATCATCTCGTTGGCGGACTGGAAGATCGTCTGGCCCCAGTTCGGGACGTACGCGTTTGCCTGCCGCCATCATCAGTACCTTTAACCCACCCACACATTCAAAAATAAGGTAGGAAAGATAGACAAACCTCAGCAACAACATCTCTAACCTCATCCTCCATCTCCTTCTCCGCGCGCAGAAACCGTTGCCACAGATCGTCGCCGACACTCCCGCGCTGCAGCAACATCGCCAGCGCCTGCTTCTGGCTCCGCAGCGTCATGACCCGCTTGATGTCCTCCGTGGCGCGGCGCAGGAGCGCCGCCTTGAGCACCGACTCCGGTACGGCGGGGGCCTTTTTCTCCTTGCCCGAGGTCGGCGCGGGCGGATCCAGGTGCAGCAGGGAGAAGTAGATGTCGCGTTGGAGGTGGGCGGGGAACCAGGGTTCGAGGGAGGAGGCGTTTTCTGTGTATACTAGTTAGTTTCTTCTTTGCATTGGGTTGTGATGATGGAGGGAATGCGTGATGGACGTACGGGCTTTGCGCTTGCGGTATAAAGAGGAAAATGTCGCCAAGGAGCCGATTAGGACGCCCAGGTAGGCGAATGGCACCATCAGATTCAGCCAGTTCACCATCTTGACGGTTGTGGGTGTGGACTCGTGTCGAGAAGTTGAGGAATGGTTATGTCGGCGGAGTTAAGGTGTTCAAACTGGGGTCATAATCGTGTAGGGTCTGAATGGACGACGGACAGAGGTATGAAAGTAAAAGTACTCCGTCTGCGACCCTGAAATTGGAGATTCCGGGGAAAATTGAGGTGAGGTGAGGTGAGTGGGAGAAGAGGGTGTGCTGTTATTGTTCATCGCAGGGAGTTTGCTTTGCCTTGTTCGGGAAAGGCCAGGCTGGTGTCTTGGCCGCGTCACATGCTCTCTCTGCCCTACCTACACTATCACCTATCCTATTACTACTCCATATACAACAAGCAATGCAGCACTATCAATGTCTATCTACATGATCTAGTAAATTCCACTCAAAATACATACATGTATGACGCTACATAAATCAGATCGCCAACCCAGAAATCCAGAACAAAACCTAAAAAAAACGCGTGGGCTATGCCTTCAAATCAATAGCCATTCCGGTGGATAATAGACAAGAAAGGAAATCCGCGTCGAGGTAGGTATAAGGGTGGGGGAGCTCAGAAACAAGAGTCAGAAAGAGTATGTCTGCCATCAACTTCATTACACAAGTCCAGAGAAGGAATCCATCCAAGGTCACGAGTTTACATCTGGAAGCTAGCTCCGCCCAGTTGCTCTCTCGTCTTCTGGCTGATGGGTCCAATCTCCTGCATTGCCTGCATATCCTCCAGGACTTCGTTGAAGGTCTCCTGAATGCCAGCGGCAACCTTGCTGCGGTTCCATTCGCCACGCGTATGCCAGAGGTAGTCCATGAGGTTGGTATTGATCTGCTCGAGCTGCTCCACGGAGCAGCCGCTTGTCCGTTGCGTGAGCTGCTCATGCAGATTCTGAACGTAATCATGGTCGATGATGAGCTTTGGTGGGAGATCCTCATTGTTCAACAGCGACTGGAGATTGGCCGGCACGTGCGATGCTTGCTTAGAATCATCAAACAGCGGCACAGGAGGCTGCGTCTTCGGCTGCGATTGACTGGCATTCGGTGCATTGCTGTCAGGATTGGAATCTGCATTCCCGGTCAGCGACTCCCGCGGCCGCGGCGAAGGCTGGCTGCTACCTTCCTGCTGGGTGTCGGGGAGATGAGCATCTTCTTGCGACACCCGATCCGGGTACTGCGTGAGATCGGGAAATTCGTGCCTCATCCCGGGGCCGGCCACAGGGCTCTGCGTGTAGGTCTGGGGGACGGACGACTGTTCCGAGGACTTCTTGTCCGACGTCGTTTGGGTGGTCGACGCCTCATTGGAGTAGTCTTGTGGTTGAGATCCAGGAGCCATAGGGGTCATTGGTCCTTTTTGCGAAAAGCTCGAAAGACCGGATTCGCGTCTCACCTGTTGAGACGGTGCAGTGTGTGAGTATGGCGGTTTCGGTTGTGCTGAAGGGCCGAAGGAGCTGCCTTGGGTTTCTCTCTCCCCCGAGTGGTCCTCCGAATTGGTCATGTAGACGTCGCCGTCGCCGTCGCCATGTGGCCGTGATCCATGAGACCCGTTGCTCGTAGGGCCGTGGCCGCTATCGTTCAGGTCGGACCCCCCACCATGATAACCATTGGTCAGGAAACTTACGGCCGAGCGTCGGTTGGGGGTAACGGGTCTCGCAGGGCCCTTGAAGCCCCCGTTCTCTGGGAATGTCTCGCCTAGCACCACAGGACCACTAGACGGCCCGGAGTCCGTATTGCCATGTGGAACGTTGTCGTCGGCGGCTCCAGACGCAAACGTCTCCTCCGCTTTCTTGGCCTTCTCCATCGCGATCTTTTCTCTCTCCAATTCACGTTGGTAGACATTCTCGCACTCCGTGACAAGCTGCGGCTCAGCCTGCTCAATGGTGGCAATGTCGACCTCGACGTTGGAGAGCAGTTCGTTGGCTCTGAGCAGTCGTTCCTGGTCACCCAGTTGTCGTGCATCCTTGGCGAGTCGCTTGATGTCGGCCAAGAAGTCCTTGGGTCGCTTGTAGTAGCCATTGGATAGACGCTTCTCGATAGTCACAATCTCCATGTTGTAGAAGAACTTGCCCGACACAGTTTCTCGAAGACCCGGGACACCGTGCTTGTCAAAAGCTTTCTCAAATGGTCGGAAGGTCGTCCGATGCTCGATCGGCAGATCACTTGTGACAATATTCGGGTCATCCTCCTCCCAGAGATACCGGATCTGAGACTCATCGATCACACCAGTCCTGAATCTCTTGTACTTCTTGATCTGGTCCATGATTGGCTGAATTCTGATCTTCAGCAGATTCAACGTCTGATGATCCTTCTTCTTCTGGGCCTTGAGTTGTTCTTTGGTAAGTGGCGCAGCAGGTTTTGGCGGGGGCGGAGGCGCAACCTCCAAGGTCTCAAGTTGTCTCTTCTTGCGGTTTTCTGGATCAGGGAAATGAGCAGGTGACGTTTTAATATACTCAACCACTTTGCTGAAGTATTCGCGCCTCGAGTTATTGCCTGGAGCTTTCAGATCGTAGAAGTTCTTCTTTGAATACCCAAACAAATTCCTGATTAATCCAACATCCGTCTCTTCTCCCATCGACTCTTGCACTCCAAGTAACAGAACCGGATCAGTGGGGGGTATAGATCGCAGAAGGCCCACAAAGGTGGAAATCACAGCCTGTCCGATAGTATCAAACCAAGATTCAATGTTGGGGATGTAGATAACGCTGGGTCGATGTCTTTTGACTTCGGCAAACAGTTGGATCACCGCTGCTTCGGGGGATCGCGTCGAATCGCTCAGGAGCGTTGGGAGATCAAAGGATTGGACATGAAGACCTTCGAAATGGTGCAGGAGAGCAGCAGCAAGGTACTGCTGACCCATGCCTAACGGCCCCCGAAGGAGCATTCTCGGCCTAAACACCCGCGATCGATCGAATTCTTGCATCATCTGCTCTCGACGGAAGGTTCCGTCCGCAGGATCCTCGAATTGGGCCTCCTCCAAAGCAGTGAGTCGCTTCCTCTGAGGGAGGACCTCCGCCAGCAGGCTTTGAAGTTCTGCAAGAGGACTACGCAGCAGGGGCTCGATCTCCTTCGGTAACGGAGAAGCGCCGGAAGAGGTAGATCTCTCCGACGAAGGGACCATCTTCTTGATCGCGAGCATGAAGTCCTTCGGCGTAACATCGATCTTCTTAGGGTCAATGAGCAGTTTCTTGTCGGACTTGTAAATCTGAGGATATCTTCTCTGGACGGCGTTGAGGGCAGCCTCCGTACACAGGGCGCGAATATCTGCACCTCCATACCCCTTAGTGATCTCCGCCAGCTCATCCTTAATGGCATCGGGCAGAGGCGGATCCCAGCCTTTGGTATGGATATCCAGAATAGCTCGTCGGCCTTCGGTATTCGGCAATGGGAAGTAGAATTCGCGATCGAATCGACCAGGCCGGCGAAGAGCAGGATCGATGGAGTCTGGCCGGTTGGTAGCTCCGATGACAATCACCTGTCCACGACCATCCATTCCATCCATCAACGCCAAGAGCGTCGAGACAATCGATGCGTGAATTTGCTCCTGCTTACTTGACCGCACCGGGGCCAGTCCTAAGAAAGTCAGCTAACCACCCAGCATGAATGTCACAAGGGACATTACGCACCGTCAATCTCATCGAAGAAGATAATACTGGGCTGGGTCTTGCGGGCCTCATCGAACAGAAGCCGGAGTTGGCGTTCAGCCTCGCCCACCCATTTGCTAAGGGCATCCGCACCCTTCCTCATGTAAAAGGTCACCTTGCGGCCTTCGGAGCTGACACTGTTGGCCAGTGCTCTCGCCAACAGCGTTTTACCAGTTCCAGGAGGTCCGTGGAAGAGCACACCCCGAGGGGGCACGATGTGGAAGCGTTGGAAGATCTCCGGGTATAAGAGCGGCAGGGAGACCATCTCCTTGAGCTGATCGATATGTCCTTGTAGACCACCCACGCTGTCGAAATTAACACTCACGTCCACGCCTAATGGATCCGCATCGGCAAGCGCCTGTTTATCCTTGACCTTGCCAAAGTTCGCGGGCGTGCCGGACAGCCCATGCGCGGGTTCGGCATGAGTCTGCGTGTTCAGGAGTCCAGGGCCAGAGGGACCAAGAGCCGGTCCTCCGGCACCGCCTTTAGCCTGCTGCATACCCTCATCATCACTGCTATCGCTATCAACACCACCCGTTGCACCTGGCGCTCCGGGAGGGCCCAGAATCGCAGACGGCCCACCACCTCCAAACGGCCCGTAGGTAGGGAAAAGAGTGCGTTCCCACTTCCCACCACCGCCACCTCGCCCACGGCGCGAAGGAGACTCGTTGACTTCGTTCTCCGCCTCCTCCATGGGTAAAAGCAGGTCGGGTCGAATGATCCGATAATCCACATCCTTTCGGCTGCGCCGTGGTTTCTCGTATACGATATCCGTCTGCAACCTTCGTCGTGACCGACTACCTTTGAGATCTTCCAGCTCCTCCGCCAGCTCTTCCGCAATATCAGCCGCAGCCTCAGATTGCCCGCGGGACCGAGACGCCCGCTTGCGCAGACCAGGACGCCGGCCGGCGGTACTGTCCTCGTCCTCTTCGGGGGCCTGACTTTTCTGTGGAGAACCATTTCCAGACTGGGAGAGTTCATCGTCATCATTCGATTCTTCTTCCTCCGGTTCGAAATCGCTCTCCTCGTCCTGCTTCCGTTGAGAACTCTTTGGTTTCTTGCGGCTAGAACGGCGTGGCTCCTCTGGTTCTTCCTCCTCTTCCTGTTGTTCCGGCTCGTCTTGCTGACTTCGACTAGGACGGTTCCTCCTCCTTGTTATCGGTCCCTCATCATCGTCTTCGTCGTCTTCATCGTCGTTCTTTGCATCCCCATTCTCGGATTCGGGTACCACCCCCACGTCGTCTCCAGCAGTGGGTAGCCCACCGTTGGGAGGGGCTGCGTCTTCAAACGACCCGTGGTATTCGCTTTCCATAATCTCGAACTGGGACCCCTTAATCTCTGTCGTCGTTTCGTCGACGTACTCCTCCTGAACGAAGGGCTTCTCGTCCTCTTCCGCAACAGCAGGAACCTGCTTGGCGGCACGGGAGCCACGGCGCGTAGACCGCAGAGCCTCCGGCTCGGGGGTATGCGTACCACGTTCAATTGTCTCCATATGGCGTCCTGAGTTAGTCAGGGCATAGATATCTTCCGAGGGACCGCGAGTGCGGCGAGTGGTGCGACGATTCTCCATCGGCGAATGGAATTTGAGAGCTTCGCCAACTTTCAGCTTGACCACGGCACTTTTGCGTTTCTTCGGGGGAGAGGCGGGCTCGTCGTCATCTTCCTCGTCGTCAACTTCGGCGCTGTCATCCTCGTCGTCTTCGTTGTACAAGGGTCGGTTCGTGGCGGCCCTTCTGGCGACCAAGCCTCGAGCGTTCCTGGGCGCATTGAGATCCTCCTCCTCCTCGGACTCGTCGAATGACAGATCGTCGGCTTCGCTCAGTAGGTCATCGTCGGACAGAATGTCGTCGTCGGAACCGCGACGGGCCTTCTTCTTGGCGGGTTTCGACTTTTTCTTCGACTTGGTTCGAGAGGTGGAGCGTCGAGACGTGCGCACCGGGTGATCACTGTAATCGTCGTCGTCCGAGTCGGACTTGTTGGCCAACTCCTCAATTGAACGTTTGACGCGCGGCATCTTGTATCGAAAGGGGTATAATCAAGGCCTTGGACGACGGCGTTAGTATGCAGCTGCCCGATCTCACGACCGTCACAAATGTACCCAAGCAAGCAACCTCCACTCAGCAAGCAACAATGCTGCCCACGGCAATCATGAAAGCCGACAGTGAGCAATCTTCTTCCTCGAGGGCGTCGCAACAATGATAATCGACCTTGGATGACTGAGGCCGTCGCGTAGAGGTCAGGGACTCGCAATATAGTGCAAAGAGGCGACGGCGGAGCGCAGGACGGTCGACGGTGGGACGAAAGGCGGATGTTAGTCTAGCGAGCGATCACAGCCGATCCGGGGAGTCGGACGCGTCGCATCCAGATTGCTGAGGAATGGGGCGGAAAGAAAGTGACAGAAAAAGTAACAACCCGAGCGAATCAAAAACGAAAGATGGGAAATAAGCAGAGCAATAGGGGCGGAGATGGTGAATGACGGGGAGAGGAAGTGAGGGAGAGATGTGAGGTGAGGTGGAAAGAGGTCAGGACTGTCTAGACGGGACGAGAGAATAATAGTGAGGATTAGTTTTCTCTCCCTAGCAGTCCCAAAGAGGACTAGCGCAGCCGCCGTGCACGTGCCCCGAGCCGCGTCATTCGACGAGCCTCGCGCAAAGACGGCCGATTCTCCCCACCATCTCCATAGCAAAATACCACATCAACACTCGCCCTTCCTGCGATCATCTCAACCCCCCCTTTTCCACCGCCCCCCAAACCCCCATAGACACCCCCAGAACCTCATCATTCGTAGTCAAAAAATCATCCGTACCCGTTTCCCGTCGATTTGACCTCGTTTGGGACGCGTTACCCCCTCGTCGCCTGAGTGCAGCTTGGGGCATCTTGCCTCGGTGTGAGGAGAAAGAGTAATGGTCAGGAACAATCGATCATCGCCCCAGACTTCGAAGCTTATCGCCTTTTGGCTCGTCCCCGCCTGTCCGCCGTCGCTTAATCCCCCATCCTGATTTGACCCAGAGCCGCTCGCTTGAGGAGGGTCATGTGATTGCTGACTCATCCCGACGTCCATCCATCGCCGCTTGCTTTGCTGCCGAGAGTAAATACCTCTGATGCATCCGCCCGGTCCTCTCGTGTAGAGATTGTATAGACACCATCTTGACTTTCTTGTCGTCGTCTTAATTATGTTCTCCCGATTGCCGGCCTCTCGGCCGTTCTCCGCGCGGTTTCTTTCCGCAACGCCGTCCAGCAGCAGGTCCTTCGCCAGCTCCCATGCCAGGCTCAACAGCGCCAAAGAGTCCAGTTCCTTCAAAGAGGGCGTAAGTCATTCCAATTAGTTGCTCTTCGTTCTTGTAGCGACAAGATCTCGTCCCCGCGTACAAGAAGAGTCAATTACAGCCTTCCGACCTATCCCAATTGTACATGTGCATCTCCAGGCAACTGAACTGACGGTTGACAATAGATGGGTCGCTACAAACTGTTCGCCAGTCCTTTTGCCAAGGTCTTTCTCGGAGCCATCTTCACGTATCAAGTGATCTACTGGACGTGGCTGAAGCTCGAAATGGACGAGTCGAAGTTTGAAAAGAACCGTGAGTGAGTCCGTCGCATTCTATGCCACGTTACTAACAGTCAGCAGAAGAGGTCGCGTCCCTGGAGAAGGAGGCGAGGGCATTGACGGCCGCAAAGAAACAATAAACGGTCGCAGCTGTTTGCTACAGACGTCCACTGCTGTATGATACCCATGCAAGAGTGGATTCTACTTAGTCTGAAAAAGATGTGATGTAGAGTCCTACTTGACAATTGTAACTATTTCACGTGTTTTATTATTATTATTGCTATCATGTATGATTATTTATATTAAGGTATGTATCGACAAAGGAGCATCGTTAGTGTGCCGGAGTTGGCATCAGTAAACTCATGAAATAACCCAGACCAACAGGTCACTCACGCAATGCACTAGTCATAGAACGGCGACATTTCTCAAGACTATGTATCACCATCCCCCTTGCATCGGCTGAACGTTCGAAAGCGTTGGATCGAGCATGCTCGAAAATGTAGGTTCGGCTTTATACCGCTTCATACCCGTCGCATCGTGCTCTCCACAAGGCCCAAGGCCAACCTTCCTCTTCCGCGTACTCATCGGCAGGGAGCTATCCGGCACGGACTCGGCGTCCAGTGAAGCCACCTCGTCTGGAAAAGTCTCGCTTTCAGAGGGGTGGACACTACTCGCCGAGTCATCGTCGCTATTGTATTCGACCTCCAGCTCGCCGTCGTCTCCCGTGATACCGTTCGCCAGCGCCCGTCTCATTTCTTCCTCTCGTTCCGCGCTCTTGGTCAAATGTCCAGACGGTAGCAACCAGTCGCCAATGCGCTCGCCTCGCTTGAAATGCTCGGCATCGATGTGGTTGAACCGCTCATTCCACGCATCGATGCCCTGGGTCTTCAGAGGCACGATGTCGCGACAGAAGCCACACCAGAAGCGGGACTGTCCGTTGCGCCCCATGCGGTTCTTGTAGAGGGCCTCCCGCACGACTTCATCATCCGCCTGATGGTGCTTCTTCAGATGCTGTACGTATACCTCCTGTCGGTAAAACAGACGGGCGCACGGCATGCGACCCTGAGTGACATCCTGCAGTGTGCACCGCCAGCTCTGCAGGTGGAAATGCTGCGAATTCTCGTGTCGCTTCCAGTCGGCTTTGCTGCCGAATGTCTTATTGCATCGGTCGAACGTGCAGCCGTACGGCCGCTCATGTCGTTTCTGATGTTTCCTGTAAGAACTTCAAGGTCAGCCCCGTCTATCTTTCAACAGCTGACGCGGTCATCATACTTCATCTCGCAGCGTAGGCGCGTGCGCTTCGAGCAAAACTCGCATTGAATCCACCCTCGCTTGTCGGCGCTACTATCTGAAGCGTTGTGAGTGCTCGTCTGGGCGGGTGCGGGGTCCCCAGACAGCCGTTCCAAGGCTGCAGATAGGATCCGTTGCAGCATCTCCTTCTTCTGGCCTGTCAACTCGACATTCTCTTCTGGGTCTTCGCCATCCTCGGCAGTATGACTCCGTCGGCGCTGATTGCTGTTGATCATCTTCGTCATGGCATTGATCATGTTTGTAGCCGCCTCATTCACCATCTCATCCATCCTATCGTTTTTCGAGAGACTTGACTGAGTCGCGGTTAATGTGTCGTGGTTCGTGGAGTTGAGGTCGAGAGCCTTGAGGGGGAGTTCCAGGTGCTGGGAGGCGGCATGTGGGGGTGACAAGTGTGAAATGCTCTGCTCGGCCAGACTCTGGGTCTGATTCTCAGAGATCTGAAAGGCAACAGGAGCCGGGGGGGAGTCCGTGAGGCCTTCCGCGCGTTGCACCAAAGACCCCATCACTGGCGCTGGCTCTGTCTTTGTAGGGATAGACCTCTCAGCGGAGATATGCGCCATTTCCTGCGGCTTGACACAGTTTTCGTACCAATCGTGTGACCTAACTCCAGCATTAGCCGACAGCACGTTTTAATTTCCTTCCAGGGCTCACTTTTTCAACAACCCCTCTGTATCCTCGTTGTTATGCATTCGTGCCAGATGCTGTCGGAAGTTGTCCAGCCGGGGCCACTTCTTATTTTTGCGGGGACAGTCCTGCCCGAAACACATGTAGAGCACCTTCGGGCCGCGCTCCGGCTCCTGCTTGTGCACGCACTTCTTGTGGCGTGCGAGGTCATTAATTGTACCAAAGCCCTCCTTCCGGGTGCAGTTTGGCTCGTCGCACTTGAACAGCTTCCGATGTCTCGCCTCATGTTTCCTTCCGGTATCCAGTCAGTACCTCCAACCTGTAGCGCACGTATCTATCACATACCGTTTATCAGACGGGCATTTCCCTGTCCACTGACAACCAGGATAGTCACAGCGGATCACATCATGGTATAACAAGGATGACATCTCGCCATGCTCGGCCGGGTCAACTACTGGGTTGAGATCCAACGTCGACGCCCGGTCATCCTGCTCGGACTCATGGGGACCCAGATACGGACTGCAGGCGGACTCCATCGCATAGGACGAGGTTGTAACGGAACGCGTCGCGCAGCTGCGGCTGCTATAGCCAGAATCGGACGGATGGATGCTGTTGTACTGGCTCCCGTTTTCCGAGGGGGTGCTGTGCTGGCCGATCGAGTATCGCCGGTCGAAGCCGCCCATCGGCTGAGGCTTTGCTAGGTGAGGGGGCATGGGAAAGACCGGCGGGTTGGTGGGGACGCCCGTTACCTGGAGCGGGTTCCAGGCATCCTGATCGTTTGTCAAGCGCGGATGGCGGAACTGAGGATATTCCAAGGATTGCGAGGTCGGTGAGGAGGCCTGGTGGTGGTACGACGACCACTGGTTGAGGATGGATGCGTGGTTATGCGGGATCACTGTGGGCTCAGGGCCGAACTGAAATCCCAAGAAAGAGGCGGGATCACCGAGGGCGATGTCCGATGGCGTTACACCATCTGACGATACAGGATCAAATTGTGACGCAGATGGGGCCATGCGGGAGGCCATGATACCTTGAAGAATATCGCCGGAGTTGTCCCATGCGTGCTCGTGAGTGCTGGACGGCTAGAGGAAACAAATTAGTATTTTGCTTTTGTTGCGATGAGACGGGTTCAAAATGGGACAAGGCAATGTAGGCAAAAAGCACATACGCTCATCATAGCTGTCAGCGTGGGAAGAAGAGATTCGTAGAGAGGAGGGCTAGGGTGGGCGTGTGGTTGATATACTCGGGACGGGCCCTCGAATTGCAAACGAGCCAGCTGAAGATCGGAACTTAGATGAACGCCATCCACATTGTGGTTTCTTTTTCCGAGGAGGTCGTGGAATGAGTCGGCTGAGATGAAGAGCTCAGGGAGCAGCAGCAACAGGAGGAGTAGAAGTAGGTTGGGTAGAAGACAAGGACTCCGAGGAAGAAGATACTAAATCCTGTGAAGCCTGTCGATCGAGGAAAGGCGGACACCGGGGATCTAAAAAAGTAACGACCCTAAAATGAGGGAGGAAGATCAAAAAAAAAATTAAAAAGAAAGCAAATAAAAGAAATCAAGAGTAATGAAGGGAATAAAATAGCTCGGGGATGCAAGACAACCCAGTCCACCACCCCAAGGATGATCGCCCGCCCAAAAAGTAGGTACGTAGGTAGGTAGGTAGGAGTAGAGACATACAACCGGTACCGTATCGCAGGCGCAGAGGCGAGAGAGAAAGACAGAAGAATGAAGATGTCCGTCCGTCATCAGTCAGTCATCGTCCACCCCCATTGTCAAACAAACCCCACGCGATAACGTGTCGCCGGCGAGAGAGTTTCTGTAGGATGACAGGAGGAAGTCAACCCGAGACCCGCCGGACTGGCATGTCCCACGTCAAGAAAAGTTGGGTCCGTTCGTTCGCTGCTGGAGCTGACCTCCGGACAGACCTGTCACAACGGTGGGAGTGCTCGGTCTGCCCTGTCATTTTTCGTCGACTGCAGCACACACGACTACGTGGCTGCAGTTTTTTCCCTGCCATTCCTCCCCCCTCCTAGTAGACGGAGGGAATTCAGGGGCTTCGTCAGCGACGAGCATGTAAGGTGGTTTCGAGGGATCACCCTCGACCAGGGCACTGATTGGTGCGATTCCCGAGGATGAAAAAGCAACGGGAGCAGAGTTCGGTCTGGAATTACGCATGGCGACACATTTTTTTCCCTCGAGACCGGTGGCTGTGCTGGTGGGCATTGGTGCGGTGCGCGGTGTTATTCTTGGCGGGTAACATTGTCGGCTGGAAAATGAGATCCCCCCTGAACTGCACATCATGATCTCCTGGAGATCTGTTGGCAGGATTGTACTCCTGGGGAGAAATCCGTCCGTAGGGATTGACGACGATGTCACGTCCGGACACTACGAGTAGATAGTTAACTAGTTACGCTTACAGTAATTACATAACCCCTGTCTCGTGACTAGCGCTAAAGCACACTTGCTGCACCCGCCCCAAAACAGACCGTTGAAAACGCTGGAACATGCCGTTACTAATGGCATTTCTATTCAATGATATCTATTATATACCAGGTCCTCCGTATTATGGTACCGAATACCCTGGTGATCCCGTCTTTAGCGTCGGGGTGGTCCGTTCCAAACGCCCGGACTGGTTGGATCATCCCGCCCGTTCCCTTGGTCCATTTCTTGGCTACAGATCACTCGATATTTCCGCGGTCCCCCCATCGTAGATCTACGGCTCGTACCAAGGAGCTGGTCACTGTTGTGACAGTCCCTGTAATCCTTCCACGGCATGCATCTCCAGCCCAGTCATCACATCTTAGGCCCCATTCTCAGCGAATGACCCAAACCCACCCCACTCCCTCCCCTGGTAAAAAGAGCTAAGAAGAAGCGTCGTCTATTATTCGCCGTCTCAGGACCCTAGCATACTCCGTAGTCAACAGAGAAGACATCCCGAAACAGAAAAGCGTAAACAACTGCAGAACTCGCCAGACGACGCGCAAGTCCACCCGCTGAGACACCAATGAAGAAACCTAAAGAGAATCAAGGGAGCCGTGGGACGACCCGACACATGTGGCCACCATGCAGAAACCGTTCGGCAAGAGGGAAGGGGTATGCATGTCGTAGGAGGAGAATGTATGGCGATGAAAATGCCGATCGAGGGCAAGCGAATCAAGGGCGCAAAGGTAATCACGGAACAAACATGGAGCATCATGTGGTTGATAGGTGAACAGAGTTAGGCAGGCCGTTTCAGATGAACTAAACGTACATATTCACTTCCTCCGAGACATGTCAAACTAGGGGCGATTTGGGTATCATGTACATACAAGGGGAGGGGGGAAAAGCTGATCAACATAAAAATAGAAAAAAAAGAAACCAAGACAATGAAAAATCCCCCCTAAACTCACAGACGGCACCGCCAACCATGTGGGAAAAGTCAAAACGCTGTCGATGCTAATTTTGCCCCCGGTACCCCTGCGATGGGTCGTATGACATCGACTGGGCCATGGGGTGCGCGTACGGGTAGCTGTTGGTCGTTGATGGCATGTACACCGAGCCCTGAGTATCATACGTCCCTGCGGGCATCTCGGCCGAGGGCATCGCATACGAGTATGACTCCTGATAGACACTCAGGTCCAGGTTGGAAACCTTGAGCCGTGGCCCGGCCGGCGGGTAAGTCACGGAGTTCTGATGTACAGGCATGAACCGTGACTGGTCGCCTGGCACCGCCAGATGCAGCCCCGCCGGTGCGCCGCCGTAGGAGATCCCATCAAACGCCTCCATCGACTCGGGTTCCTCCGAGATGATACCGTCCGGCATGGTTGTCAGCTGTGGAGCATATGTGGGGTTGAATGGCGCACTGAGACCGCCTCCCTCGGGGTTGCTGTTGTTGTATTGGGTTTGCGTCAGATGTATCGACACGTCCGGCCCGGGTTCGACCCCTTCTAACCGAGGAGCAAAACTCCTTGTTTCATGCATCACAGGCTCGGCCCCGGCACGGCTGCCTCCAGAGTGATGGGACGGATCCCGCTCTCCGACTAAACCAAGAACAGGCATGGCAATCTGCTCCATGTGTTTGGCCAGATGCACCGTAAGCTTTTTCCAGCTGCTGCAGACATTCCCGCAGAACCGGCACGGCTCCTCGCGAGGACCCTTGGTCGTGTCATGCCGGCAGCTCTCGACAAGGTTCCACAACCGTTCAATCTCGCGCTCCCGGTTGCTTTCTTCCTGCAAGTCTGGACCCCCTGGGCCCTTGTTGGCTGCATTCTTGGACTTGGTCTTCTTGACCTTCGGCTCGGGCATCTTGTGCTCACGGACCAGATGCTGCACAAAATTATCTTTCCGGTAGCATTTGTGGGTACAATCCGCGTGTGTGCAGGTCCACCATTCCAGATGTCGGTGTCGCTCGCTCTCATGGCGGACCCAGTCGGCCTTACGCTTGAAAGACTTTGGATCCGGGCAGTTGGGAAAGGTGCAGGTAAATGGTTGGATGTCTTCATGCACATGCTTAGTCCAGTCGGAAGGCTTCTGGAATTTCTTCACCTGGAAGCAAATAGGGCATTCGAACTCGGCCGGCAGCCGTTTAACCGGTGGTAAGAGGACCCCAGGAGGAAACTGGGCCGCAGTCACCGCTCCCTCTCCTATCGCCTGGGGATCGTCCATAGTCTCGCCATGGCCGGGGATATGGAACTGTGTATGCGCGGCGTCCGCATCCTGGGGGTTCGTCCGAGGGGCCAGGAGTTTGGCTTCACCACCCTGTGCGAAGCAGTAGTCTCCAGAGGAGCACGAGTGGTTGCTGGCGGCTTTGGCATGGGCCTGCTTGCACTCCACCAGTTTCCGGTAGCGACGCAGTTGCTCGTTGGCAAAGCGTTCAACCAACACGGGTTGCAGCCGAGGGTTCAACTGCGTAATTTGTGTCTTGAAGCCCTCGAGCGTAGGCACCGGCAAACGCGATTGCACGGGGAACTCCATCACCAACGCCTTCTCGTCGAGCATATCCTCATCATCGTCATCGTCATCGCCCGCCACCTGATTCGTCGCAGACAGAGTTGGGGCCGCATCGCGATGGCTCACCAACTGCGGCGACGTAGCAATACTAGCGACGGGTGGCCCACCATGAGTCCGGATCAACTCCATCAGCCCAGGCCCCGCGTTTCTGGGGACATCGCTTCTGCTTCTCCCACGCTTGAACGAAGGCCAGGAAGGACTGGTCGATGAGTTGGGGGATGCCACTTTCATGGTGTCCTTGCCACCGATCGCAGCCATCTGATTCGTGATGGCCAAGACAGCGCCTCCAGTGCTCAAGCTGGGCGATCGGGACGACCGTCGTAAACTGATGTGAGGGAAACTGTCCTTCCTCTGGGGAGGACTCTTGACGTCGTCCCCTTTGTTGTTTGCGCCGTCGGAGCTGGGTAGCTTGCTCGATAAGTCAGAGAATTGTCGTTTCAAATTGTTTGGCGTCTTGATCTGCAAAAGCTTCCGGAGACTCCTCTGTCTCTCGTGTTTCTTGCGCTTCTCATTAATCGTCAAGGCACCAAAGGATCCTCCGTCCCCGATGACACTGTCAATGTCCGCCTGGCTGAGTGGTCGGGTGCCCCACGTCGCAACACGGGACATATTGTCCATATCCCTAGCACGACGCTGGAATTCCATCATCGCCTGGGAAGAGGTTGTGGGTTGTCCGCGGGTTGTGTTGTTCGGTGTACCACTTCGAGGGTCATCCCACGGAGACCCATGAAACTGGCTGGGTGAAATCGGCTCCTCCAACGCTTGCTTTTTGGGAGATGACAAGCCCTCCGGCTGTTCACCATCTACAAGTGACTCAGAAACACTGTCCCCGGCCTCTGAGCCGAAATCGGTTTCACCATCATCACTGCTCACATGGACCAGCATGCCGGGGCCGGGGATGGAAGCGTCTTTGGAAAAGGAGAAGTAATCCTCTCGAAGGGACGGATCCCCAGCACTCTTTGCCCGGCGTCGCGAGCCAACATGACCCTTACGGCCCCGATACGGGCTGACTTCGCCTGCATCGCTATTCGCCGCGCTCACCGACTCCGACCAAATGCGAATATCGATGTTTCTGTCATCCAGGTGGCGCTGGAAATCCATCTCATTGGGACTGGGGACCATGACATCCCCACGAGACTGTGGATCGAGGCCCGCTTGTCCAGTCGTCGCGTTGGGGACCCACGAACCATCTTGACTTCGCGGGACTGGCGGGGCCGTGTTCAGGAAACGGTTCTCCCGGCCACCTTCATCCCCAGATTCGCTAGATTGGTCCCCGGGCGAGAGATGGACGGCGGAGCGACCTCTCGAGTAGAAGGATAGTCGGTCTGGTGAGTCTCCCCTCGAGACGCTCTCCACCTTGACGATGGGGCTCCTGGCCATGGCCGAGTCGGGTGCATCCACGCGGAGATTATCCTCCGGAGGCGTGGTGATCAGGGTGAGGGGTTGCGATGGATGGACATCGTATCGAGACTGGTCCTTGGGGTTTGAAGAGGGACTGGGGTTGTTCGTATGGGAAGGGGTCACGAGATGCGGCGTGTGCAGTGTCGCTTGCGGCGAGATCGTGTCGCCGTAATGTGGTGAAGATTGCCATGAATGGGAGTCGGAGCTAGTGTCCATATGAAAGGGTTCGGCCAGGTAATCGGCCCCGGGAGAGGTGTTCGAACTCAGATTGCTGGAGAAGTCATCGACCGGGCTTAGAAAGTCCGAAAAGGACGCGGTGTGCCCGTCCCCGTTCGTCGACCCGTAGTCGACCTGGTTCAGCGGGGAGGCCGACGTCGCATCTTTGGTAGAATCACCACCATTGACCGGAGTCAACCTGATAGCGCTGGATTCGAACGCTTCTTCTGGGTCGTATGGAGCGGAGAGAAAGGGGTCGAAGTTGGTGTCTCGGAAAGTCATGTTGGTGGGAGAGTCACTCTGGACGAATTGGGGGGATGCGGCCATGATGAGTTGCGAACTGACAACAGAGTTGGAGGTAGAGGAAAGATTGTGCTCTATCGTACAGGATCCCGATGCCCTCGGGGCTTGACGTTTAGCAACGGAACCGACTGAGGGAAAGGATGTGCATGTCTAGCAGTGAGCCATAAGTGGGGTGGAGTTAACGATGACGGGATTGTTGAGCGTGAGGCTGCTGGGCGCGATTTATTCTCCGATAAGGTCGGAGACTGCAATAGTTCGGGAGGTGGTCTGGGCGGAGGAGCTTATCGCGCAGGGATGTACAACGAGGAGCGAAAAAGCGGGCAGAAGAATGAATGGAGGGGGGAAAGAGGCGAGGGATATGAGACTATAAAATGAGACGAAGAGTAGGGAGAGAAGAAGAACGGAGAAAAGAATCCGTGAGGGACACAGGGGGGAGGAGGAAGAGAAGAGGCTCTGCTGTGCCCGACAGAGGGAGGGAAGTGGAGAAGAGATGCAGCGAGGAGGAAGACAGCAGGGAAAGGAAAGACGCCTTGTGCGAAGTGACTGAGCCACAGCTGATCGGTCGGATGGGAAAGGGAGAGCACGAGCGAAGAGGCTCAAACGGGCGTTCTCGGGTTATTATTGACGGGGATTGTCTGATGGTATGTGTGTCTCTGGCCGTTAATTAGGGTTGTCCGATGATGCCTGGGTGAGATGAGAGGAGATGATGGTCGTTCGTCCTGGCCGAACAGAAATGTTAATTTCCTCTTTTCTTTCCCTCCCTCGGGCCTTCTGTCACTGCCTATTATTATGATGACTCTCAACACCGGCGCAGGCAGTGGGCGCGTCGACAACCAATGAGCGTTCGGCGGGGTCGCTTTAGTTCGTGTTGGTCCAAGGGAGGACGATCCTTTCATCTCTCTGTCTCTCTCCACCAGTTTCCCTACGAGTTTCCAGGTATTGACGGTGGCAGAGAAAGACCGTCCACTCCGAACGGAGAGCAATCCAACAGGGAACGACCGATGACTTCATCCGAACAATGACATGGTGGTTGCTATTCTTGTGTCCAGGATCGATCTAAAGCTCCAGGATGCTGATCCCTGAGGACGGTGCACGCATTTTGGCCCCATTCTTCATCAGACATGCAGGAAGTCTTCATCACGTTTGCCATTATTCCCTACGCGGTCCATACTACGCTGGAGAAGGTCGATATATTGAAAAGTTCACATAAATAATCCATGATTTAACAATAGGATCAGGAGTCAATAGAAAAATTAACTTCTTAAGGCTATTTAGACTCCACTGGTTCCCCCACTCGATCCATTCGTTCCATTTTTATCCGTTAGTAATCAGCACCGCAAGTAACTATATATTTTGTAGCAGCAATTTGCTAATACTACCAGTTCATATCCTCGAGGTATCTATGTTTCTTTCTGTATATCCCATACAAATCTCCATTCCATACCATTACCAAGGTCACTCCTACAGTGGACCGAAGTGGACCAAATCAGCCCTGTGAGGCTGTGTAATAATGGGCGTCCCCACCCCATCCATACCTCTCGTGGCGTAGCAGCGACAATCCCACCAGACACAAGATTAATGATCCTGAATAAATCTGTTACAGTTTAGCCACCTCTATCTATCACTTGACATTGTTCGCCTGGGTGCGCACCGCCACCGTCATACGCCGCAGACGTACTTTGTCCGCACCGGCCTGTCATCCCTGCATTGTCACAACTAGAACAAGCTTTCTCAGCGAATCTGACAATAGGCTTTACGCCCTTATCGGCCTTTTCACTGTGGCTGCTACATCATAATGTGGCAGTGCAGGATGCTTTCATGTAGAGACGCAGACAGATCACATTATTAGAATAACCTCAACCGGATAATACACAATCGCTAATCAACAATACCAGAGATAGAAAGACATGCCCGGAATGATACTTATGCAGAGACAGAAAACAAAGCACAGGAGCAGAAGAAAGTGATAAACACAACATGAGAAGGAGAAAGGACCCATACAATCACATCCATTTATCCATCCATCAAGCGTTGACTCCCTCAGCCGCAACCTCCTCCCCACCCGTCAACACATCCGTTGACTTCTTCGATAGCTCCTGCAGTCGCGCAATCACCACCGGCGAGTCCGAGTACAACACGCCCCCACGGGCGTAGATGCATGAGGCGGCCTTTTCGCGGTCCTCCGCGAAGTCCTCATGTGCCGCCTCGCGCATGATGCGTGGGAAAGTCCGCAGGATGACATGCCGGCTGGGGTCGTCGCGAGACGCCACCGTGGCTTCCTTGGGCGGCCCACACTCCTCCCAGTCATCGTTCGAGGACACCTCCGCCTCTGGGGCTGGGAGCGAGGCCAGGATGAGCTCGCGCTCGACGCGTGCATGCCGCCACGTCTCGGCCGCCAGCTTCACGATCTTGCGCACGCCGACCACGAGGGAGTCCAGGCGGCGGGGGTCGGCAAAGTGTTTGAGGTGGTCCACGATCTCGTCGACGATCACGGCGGCCACGACGTTGATGGACTGCTTGGCGTCGGAGGTCGTATAGGCGGCTTTGAGCGTCTGCTGGCGCCAGAAGGCCTCGCGTCGCACAGACTTGCGGCGGATGTCCATCGACAGCATCTGAAAGAACGTGTCCGCTTTGTCGTATCTGCGGCCTAGGGTGAACAGGAACGGGTGGAAGATCCGGTAGGTCAGCGTCTTCGAGATGACGTGCTGTACGTATGCGGCGCGCAGCTCACGCGACGCGGGAGTGTTGTCGAGGAACGATGGTAGCTCCGGAGGCAGTTTCGACAGGATGTCCTTGGGGGGGTCAATGGCGAGGTACGTGAAGTGCTCCTTGGACAAGGAGACGATCAGATGGGAGAGCTGGCTGAAGCAGTCCAAACTAGATTTGTGATTCTTATCAGAACATGTACATTGAAAGCCTTATCCACGTCTCATCATAATCATCATAAATCTATCCGAGAAAGAAACAAAAGAAAAGCAGTGAATGTAGATGATGCCGAAGAAAAAGAGCGGGTCATAGAAAAAGAAGGAAATGAAACAAATGAATGACAGAGACATTCTCAGTGCACCAGGTCACTTACAAGAATGAATCCCCCTTTGTGCTCTTCAGGTCTGTGGCTTCTCCCAGGCTGTGCAGGGTCTTCCGCAGCCTGTCGCAGTCCTTGTCCAGACTATCGATAGTGGCCCGCATGCCATCCACGGCACGCTGAAGCTGCTGCTCCTTGACCAGGTTGTCTTCTTCCAATTTTTTGTTCTCACGTTCGACACCGGTACACTCGTCGATCTTGTCCGTCAGTCGCTTTTCCAGGTCGTTCTTTTCTTCGGTCCAGCGCTGATTCATTTCAGCCACTGCCGCGTCGTGGCTGTTCTTTATCGACTCGATTTCCTTGGCATGCTGCTCCCGGGTGTCGTCGAGTTCCTTTTGTTTGTCATCGAGAGCTGTCTTTGTCGACTCCAGTTCGCTAACCTTCGAGTCGCACTCGGCTTTGAGGGCGTTGTGGGATTCTTGCATTTGCTGCTTCTCCTTCTCGTAGTCGGCCTTCATCACCTCTTGCTGACCAAGGAGCTCCTTTTCGCGTGCTTCGAGGTTCTCGGCCGCCGTCTTCTCATCCTCGGCCCGGATCTCCTCGAAGAGGTCGGTCAACTCCTGCTTCTGAGAGGCAAGGGCTTCCTCCTTCTCCGCCTTTTGTTTCTCCAGCTCCCTTTCATGAGCCTCCTGTGCTTCACGAAGGTTGTTGTTCAATGTGGTAATCTCCCTTTCCAGCTCGGTCTTCCGCGTTGACAGCTCTTCGTTGGACTTTTCGGCATCCTCGAGCTTTTCCTCAAAGTCTTTCCGCTTCTCTTCGAGATTACCCAGCTCCATCCGAAGTTCGTTGATGGTATTCTTGAGTTTTCGAGCCTCCTCCGCAGACTCAGTTGCCGTTTTCCTCATCTGATTTTGCAAAGCCTCAATGTAGAAGTCCTTGTGCATCAGGTCTTGCTCGTGTTGATTGGTCAGATGCTTGAATTCGGCCTCGCGTGCATTCAGCTTGCCCTTCGTGTTCTTGTAGCTGTCGAGCAAGCGGTTGATGTCTGGGATGGCATCTTGAATCCTTTGGAGCAGCTCGATGGGCTCATCATGGTCTGGTGGGGACATGGTTCCTTTCCGATTGATTCCGTGGCCATTCGCATATGCGAGGTCCCGCAACGCCTGGAATGATGCTGCGGACTGAGGATCGATAGAACCCCGGGGAGTCGGCATGTTCGGTGGGGGATGATGGTAGTATGCATATTGTGGCATGTATGGCGACGCGGTCATCACAGGGGAGTGATAGGCAGTTGCGTAGCTGGGAGCCGTCGATGGAGGCGCACCTGGGACCACCGGAGCGGGTGGCGGTGGTGTCGCATGTGGGGACATCACCGGAGACATGTAAGCGGAACGCGCCAGGGGACTGCTGACTTTGGGAACAGGAGACGCAGGTTTGGGGACTGGCGACGCCACCTTCTGCACTGGGGATGCAGGTTTTGGCACGGGGGAAGCGGCCTTCGCAGCTGGTGAGGGAGGCTGTTGCAGTTGCACGGGCGAAGCCGCTCGGGATACGGGAGTAGCGACCTGCTGTGGGGAGGCAGCTTTATCCATAGGCAAGGCTGCCTCCTCCTTTGGAGAGGCGGGTTGCGCCATGGGGGCAATGGCTCGAGCCAATGGCGAGTGAGTTCGCTGGACTGGCGAGGCTGGTTTAGAGAATGGTGATGCGGCTCTGGGAGAGTGGAGCGGATAAACTGGTGATGAGGCCTTGAAGACTGGCGAAGCAGGCGCAGGGGTTGAAGCAGCCTGGGGCGCCGGAGATGCAGGCTTGGACCCAGCTAGTACGTCCTCGGGGATGGATGAATGAGCCGTCGAGTCGAAGAAAGGGTTCGTTGGAGTAGTGAAAGGCGGGTCGGATTCGAGATCCTCGGCGTGGGCGCGGGGCGAAGTCGCAATGAATTGGGTCTCCGTGGGTGAAGGGGATGGGAGAGGGATGGATGCTGGAGCAGTTGAAAATAATGGAGTCTGGGGTGCCGTGACTGGGATCGGCTCGGGCGGTTCTGCTGTACCACTTGGGACTTCCGGCGTGCCTTTATCTTCAGGGCTGATCTCCGTGGTCTCGAGAGGACTTTCCGAGAGATTTATATCTTCAGCGTTAGACTCGGGAGTCGGATCAAAGTCTGCCCAAGCATCTTCCACGACTTGGTGTTGATGTGAGGCAAGTTCAGGCTCAGTCTGCTGGGTGGGATGACCTTCTGTAGGGGGCGGTGACTGAGGAGGATGTTCAGCTGCTGGAGTAGAAACCTCCTCGACTGTAGGTTGTTGCTCCAGCTCTGCTTCTTTCTCCGGAAGCACCTCCGGCTCTGGGATGGGTTCCGGTACAGAGTCGTGGTTGGGCGTGACTTCCGCTTGTTGAGGCTGAGTCTCTGCGTCTGCGTCGAGCTGTGAAAGTTCCTGCTGAGGTTGCTCTTGCTGCTCAGGAGAAATCTCCAGCTGTGGCGTCTGGCTCTGGGACTCTTCCTGGTTCTTCGCCTTCTTATTCTTCTGCTTGGTCCCAGACTTGCCTTTGCCCTTCTTGCCTGACGGCGCCATAGTGGGAGAGGTGCGTGCCCAAGTTCTCTCAATAGAACCAGACGTGTTACCAGTGGGCTGGGACTTTTGTTAGCAGAGAGTCGATTGGATGTTTTGGTAGGGGTCACAAGTACGTTTGTAAGTGCTTGAGGTCACCGAGAAGATATTCTCCGTCGATATGGAGGTGTGAAAGAGTCTAGAAGTGAGGAGACTGTACGATCACAAGATCATGTCTCGGACGAAGAGGTAGAAGATCAGAGAGGAAGGCCGTCGAAAACCTTCGAGCAGGGAGCCCTGCAAGCATGCGCAAATCGCAGGAGTCCACGCAAACGAATGGGCCGATATCAAACGGGGGTTCAAGCAAGCAGATAGTTTCGGACGTTGGATTGTGGCGGCCACAATGGGAGTTGAACGATTGGATTTCTAGGAGATAGGATGGAGAGAAACGACAGGAAAGAGAAAATATGACCAGCTAATAAGCTATCTTCAATGACGCCCAAAAAAGAAAAGCCCGACACTAGGGACACCACATCCAACCTCCAGGGGGCTGGCAAGGCGGCAGACGGACCGAACCTTGAGAAATTGATACCCATCCATAGTCGAACAGGGAAAGGCAAAAGCGCATGCTTTGGAGTCCAAGGGAAACCAAGTGAGGTGGATCTGAAGCCTCGACTCGGATGCTGCATCAGATCCAATGGCTGTTGGCTGTCGCTTAGCATTGGGCATCAATGGGTCTGTTTTGGGAGTGGCTGGAACGGAGACCCCAACGAGAGGAGTCTAAAAAAAATGGACGAGAGAATAAAACAGACCATGAACACACAACAACTTGTTCGTTGTGGACAGTTGCAAACGCCGGAGGCAGGCTAGTGGAGTCCGTAGGACTAATTAAAGACTGATGACATGTCGCATTGGACATCCAGACGTTTGGCGAGGCTGCACAGTTAGTCGTCGAGAAGAACCCCAATAACCGTTCGACCGATGGAGAGCAGTGGGGAGTTTTCTTTGAAAGTGAGGCAGTTAGCCATGCACCGGCACCACCCTCAATGCGGTGTGGGAGAGGGTCATCATTCTTGACTTGGTGGACAACACACCACGACCCGCCCATGTCGCTAGGGCGGGATTCCCCCGGCCCCGATCAAAGCGATGCATTCCGGGAGCCCTGCAAGACCCGAGCCAAGCGCGAGTGGCATTGGTTGACGTGACTGTTTCGGGCTGGAGGGAAGATGGAGTTGTCAGAGTATAGTAGGTGACTACTTTGTGCAGATGGAGGAGAGGATGGACGAGGTAAACAACACTGCGCTAATCCTAAAATGGAACCACCAGTCATGGGCGGCGGTTAAGTAATCGACATCCGCCCTAAACCCTATCTAGGACATCACGTGGCCTCCGCGGGAACCGCTCCTCGCGCTGCATTCAACGGAACCTCCAAATCCCCGGCGACGGCATCAATATCAGTTCGGCGCTGCCAATTGTCTCTCTCCACACCATGTCCTTTGCCAGGCGATCGGTCGCTTCTGCGCGGCTGCTGCTGCGGAACCAGCCCCCCCGACGATTCGGCTCTCACGCCGCCGGCCACGGCCATGCCGAGCCTGTGAACGAGAGCTTCGGCGTACGTTTTCCTGCCCCTCCCTTCTTGCGACACGGTGGGAGTGTCCGCCAGTGGACCGTTGCGTCAATGGCCGTGATCCCATGATGATTGTGTGCAATGGCTAATGTCGCCCGTTTCGCATCCGTGCAGCGCAGTTTCTACGTCACCATTGGCACCTTCGCCTCCTGCTACGTCCTCTACCGTCTGAGCCAGGCCAACGAGAACTCGGGATCTCAGTCGTGGATCTCCAGCCTCATCGACAAGTACACGCCCTCGGAGAAGGTGTTTGAGGAGCGCAATGCCGTCCACACGGTCGCCATGGAGAAGGCCGCCCACGACCGTCACCTGTTCCAGAGTCAAGGTCCCCGTGCTGCATTCGAGTTGAAGCAGCCTGAGTACGTCAACATCACCAGCCCGTTTGATAGAAAACAACCTAACCATGTTACTTTTGCCTGTGTAGGGTCAGCTTCCACGCCGTCGCGCCGTACAACGTCCCTGCCGGCTCCCACATTGACCTGAGCCATGTGGCCGCGCACTACGACAAGGAGAACAAGGCCAAGGACGAGTCTCGCATCGCCCGCATGAAAGACGGCAAGTCTCTCTACGAGTAAGAAAAATCGAGTCGTTGGTTGTTTGGTTTCCCAATGTCGGTAATAGACATGCGATGCAGGGGCGTGTACATATAGCAGACAGTCAAGATTCTTAAGTTGTTTCGTTTGACACTCAAATTCATTTGTTTCGGTTCCAACTCTATCCCGCAATCTCCAAGACTACCCTTCCCACTCCTTCCGACTTCACATCCAGCTGCTCCTGGACATGCACTCCATTCCCAGTAAGCCCTCTAAACACAGCCAGGAACTCATCCACCCCGCCCCCAACCCCAAAGTAGACCTTCTTAGCCGCGACCAGCGCCCGACTCCGTCCGCCGCCCTCCGTAGACCGTCGCAGCAATGCCAGCAACGTCTCCGAGAACGCGGACAGCGACGCAGGCGAGTAGATGGTCTCGCTCGCCATGACCAGGGTCTTCCGGTCGCCAGGCGCAACACCCGCAAAGACCAGATCCACAAACGCCGGCGACCAGGCGCCCGAAATAAACTTCACTGTGATCTCCCTCTCGGCCAGATCCTTCTCGAACTGTTCTAGTAAGTCCGGGGTAACGTCCAGCTCCTCCTCCTCCGGCTGCTCACTCTCCGCCGGAGCCCCGGCGGACACGGACGTCCGCTGGCTGACGACGTAGTTCCACGTCAGGAGGAGGTTAGGCAGCGTCACGAGCCGCAGCACGGCGGTATTGTAGTCCGCAAAGGTGAAATGCGTTTTACATCCGCTCGGCTCTTTGCGGGCGAGCAGCTGCGCGAAGAGCGCCAGAGACGGCACGGCGGTGCCAGCGCCAAGCTGTATGCGTCAGTCTCGATGTCAGAGATATAAGTATCTCTTGGGGGTGGGGGAGTCTACCTCGATGATATGCAGATCTTGGGCACTGTCCGACGCGACGCCCTCGACAGCAACAAGCTTGGCCAGATCGAGCGCGCATTCCCACGTCTTGAAGCCACCCTCGTAGAAGTTGGGCTTGATGTCGCCCTCTTCTAGGCCGGAGACGAGTTCTTCGTTCTCGTGGTCGGCCGTGTCTTCGGCCATGAGCTGGGTACGAATGTCGAACACCTCTCGCCGGGCGAGGGTGAGCGATTCATCTGTTCCAGATACCTCAATGGCGAGTTTGTTGTAAGATATTTGTGAGGGAAATGTTGGGATCTGGGGATGTTAGTCGTTGATTGACTGATATCATTTGTATATACACTTACCCACTCCTTAATGTCATGTTTCTGTGCCGGAACTAGAGCAGGGAGCGCATTGCCCTCTGTTTGGGCGAGGGAGTTGACTCCATCTTCATGCAGCTCGGAGTCGTCAATATCAATGTCGTCGCCAGAAAAGCCGAAGCTGAACGCCATGTTGCAGTAGTTGCAGCACTGGCAGTGTGTATGAAGCAGCCCCTTTCAGCAAATTCCCTCCTTGTCTAGACAGGAGAGATGATCGGCGATATACAGTGTCCGATGTCCCTACTGACGTGGGGTATAAAAGGTGTCCCGCAGGTGAAATGGCAGAAAATTTTATGACAAGCGGAATGCTCGACTGTGAGAATGCCCTCGACAGTAGCCCTTCCAGAAACGACAGAACAATAATGTAGGATTTGCTCGAACCAGAGACTGTTATGCCAGTCACATTTCGTTTTGAGGTTTTTCACCTATCCCACCGATGACTAAGCGTCATAATGATGCTTCAGTGGGTATGCTAAACACTATACAAGTCTTCGTCCTTCACCTTAGGAGTATGATAGAATGGACAGTATTATGCCAAAAATTCCATATCATCATTATCTGTCTAAGATATATCTATACTCTATCAAATCTATGCAGTCCCGTTCCCGTTCTGGCCAGCAGCAACTGCCTTATCCAGCGCCTGCAGTGCATCCGCCACGAGATCCTCCGCATCCTCGACACCACAGCTCATGCGCACCAGATCGTCAAAGACACCGGCGGCCTCGCGCTGGTCCTTGGGGATACCGGCGTGGGTCATGCTGGAGGGCACCTCGCAGAGCGACTCGACGCCGCCCAGACTCTCAGCCAGGGTGAAGACCTTGGTGTACTGGCAGAACAGGTGGGCCGCCTGCTGGCCGCCCTTCATGCGGAAGCTGAGCATACCGCCGCCCATGCCCTGGCGGTGCTGCTTGATGGCAATGGCGCGCTGCGGGTGTGACTCAATGCCCGGGTAGTTGACAGAGATGACGTGCGGGGAGGCCTCGAGGGCGCGGGCGACGGCAGTGGCATTGGTGGTGGCCTCACGCGCGCGCAGATGCAGCGTCTTGAGACCGCGGTGGGCGAGCCAGCAGTCGAAGGGGGAGGGGACGGCGCCAATGGCGTTCTGGAGGAAGGTGAGGCGCTCCTTAAGGCTGTCGGAGTTGAACGCAGCGACTCCCATGAGGACGTCCTGGAGATGTTAGTCAATTGCTTGCATGAGACTTATAAAGGGAAGATGAGCGTACCGAGTGGCCGTTGATGTACTTTGTGACGGAATGGACGACAATGTCGGCGCCGTGGTCCAGGGGGTTCTGGACGTAGGGGCTCATGAAGGTGTTGTCAACAACGACCAGGATGCCGTGGCGATGCGCAACGGCCGCAACCTTGCGGATATCCACCAAGCCCAGCGTCGGGTTCGACGGGGTCTCGATCCAGACCAGCTTGGTCTCGTTGGGCCGGATCAGTTCCTCCACGTCAAGTTCGATGCTAGGCGAGAAGGTCACATGCACACCGTGCGCGGACGCGACCTTGGTGAAGTATCTATGGGTGCCGCCGTACACGTCGGAGACGGAGACGACGTGCGATCCAGCGGCGAGCGACTGGAGGATGACGGCGGTGGTCGCCGAGCCGGAGGAAAAGGCGAGGGCATATTTAGCGTGTTCGAGCGCGGCGACAGCCTGCTCAAAGTTGTCACTAGACCGGGTTAGTCGGACTGTGTCCCCGATACACAAGTGCGGCGTTGGATGCGCAACAGGCAACATACCGATTGGGGTTGGAACTCCGCGTGTATTCATAAAGACCGACGGGATTGCCGACGCTGGTCTGCGCGAACGTCGTGGAAAGTGAAATCTAGGATTGTCAGTCCATTGCGGTTGTCGCGATTAGATATTAGAGCGGATTGACTAACAGGAGCAATCACTGCGCCGGTGGTGGGATCATGGGGGGCACCAGCATGGACGGCCAAAGTGCCGAAGCGGCGATCCTGCGCCAGGTCTCCATTCTCGTGGCCGGTCATTATGATGTGTACGGATCTAGCAAAAGCAGAAGAAGAGGCGATGCAAATTGAGAGGGTTTGGGGCTAGAAATGCGACAGGATGAGTATCAGAGGAATTGTGCGTGGGAGAAGAAAAGATGCGACGGAAGTACGATGAGATCACTGGCAGATGATCGATAAGAATCCCTCGCGGTAGTTATATGCCACGAACGGAATGAATGATTTATAATATGTACAAAAGGCAGTCGGACCCGATGCTTACAGCCCGGGAGTTTAAATAATTTTTAATCCTCTTTTTTATTTTTTTTCCTTCAATTTTTTTTATGAAACCGAGAAAAATCTGATGCTTGACCGCGGTTTCTTTTACGTTGCGGATTCCTGTCGATTGGGGCCCGCGCGGATTTCCAGAACTAAAAAAGACTCCACCGACACTCTCCCGCCACTAACCGAGTGGCTTCTGCAGACTGACCAGCGTTCAATTTGCGAAATAAAGGCCTGAACAATCTGCAACGGCCTCTACGAAGTATCTCCATGGTGATCCTTGCGACCCCGGATGTTGTGCAGAATGAGCATGAGCATGATTCTCGCCGGATGACAAACCGGCTCGTTGCCGGGTGTCGTCATTCCCCTTGCATCTTAGCAATCAAGACTCTAAATTTGTCCGTAGAACCTTGGCAGTAGCTCAGCCGCAATCGTCGTCAGGTATCTTAGGCTTGGATTTGATATCAACAGTAAGAGTCATACAGAAGTCAGAAGAACGCAAACAGACAGCAAATTCGTAAGCGACATGTCTGGCCTCATTACCACCAGGATATCGGCCCCAACCCGGCCATTTGCATCGATCCCTGTGCGAGTTAGAAGAAGACTCCAAGTCATAGAGGTGACATAGTCTCGGACGTACAATGATCGAGTAAGGCGGTTTCCGCTCGCTGGTCGCGCCATCGCCCAGATCCGGCGCATTGGGAATCTGGTCATGCCATTCTTCCATCTCCACGCGGAGTCGAACAATTTCGCCTACGTCAAAGTAGAACGTAGAACCGTCTTCGTTTTCCCAAATCCATACTTGGTCTGCGTAGTCACTGCGTTCGTCAGTTCCCTGGGTGCGATAGTATGATGCAATGAGACTTACAATCTTGCGCCATCAAGGAGCAGGTTAGGGGGGACAAGGATATCGTTGAAGAACTCGACACCAACTGGGATGGTCAGTAGGGAGATCCCGTCACCACCTTAGGAGGGGGACATACTCTTGATGCCGTGCTCGGTGGCGCTGGAGATCTTTCCCAGCATGATTTCGCCTTTGAAAGGGCGGAAGACAATCAGACGGAATTTCACTGAATCATCAGTCAAGAAGCATAATGAGTGGGAGAAGATGGATGGCTACCGTTCACATTCACCAGACCGGTGCCATGGCCAATGAGACCGTCGGAGGATTCGAGCAAGTCATAGAAGCCAATGCAAAGACCAATTTTTTGGATGACCTGTGATCGTCAGCATCTTATCCTGGAAACAGATCGTACAGGCTCGAACTGGAAAGGAAACCTACCTTGTTGGCGTACTTCTCGTTGATATTATCTTCAATAGCCACCGAGCTATACTTGGAAAAGTCTTCGGGGGCGATCTGGATCAGATCGGAGAGGGTGGTCTGGAATAGCCATTAGTACATGTAACCTTTCAGAGCCTGGTGCAACTCACAAGAATAAACATGGTGATCGCGACGTCGGCGACGGCGAAAGCTCTTATCCTAGCGTGGTGACAAAGCGGGAAGAATTCTGGGACATGTATTCCATATTCGACAGGCAGACAGCAAATATGCGACGATCCCTATACCACCGTCAACGCCAGTCCCATAATCGTGGAGAGGAAGTATACAAGCAGAGGACTAGCCAGAGACTTACTGCAGTATCAGTATCAGTCAAAGCCCTCAGCCCGTCAACCAATCGCAGCCTGTTGATCCCCCCGACCTGATTTTCTTACAAAGATACCACGTGATTTATCGGAACGGAACAACGTGGATGGGCCCATCACGGTCGAGAACCGCTAACCGCCTTCCGTCCCAGGAATTTCTCAGGCACGGAAAAGAGGCCCGAGCTTTGCGAGCTCTTCCGCTCAGATACGAGTCTTGGACGATGGCGTGGATGCTGTCGTTCTGCGAAGGTCCGTGGTCTTCGTCCCCGCAATGAACTCCCAGGGGTTTTCGTTTCCTCCGCCCCCTCCGCCGCCGCCGCCGTCGTCTTCGCAGCAACCACAGCAACCGCAACAACCCTATGGGAACCCGCGCGGTGCCTGTCCGCCCCAGTATGGTCAGGGTGCTTACGCCCAGCGAGGAGGACGTCCCGGCGGTGGTCATTCCCGCGGACGTGGACGAGGATATGGAAATAGGGGTGGAGGCCGAGGAGGCCATTATATGGCTTCGTCCGCAACTGCTGCTCCCTCCTACACGCCGATGAACTATGCATCTGGTTACTCGTCTCCAGTATATACGAATCACCAACAGTACACGCCTCCGCAACCGCAGGGCTATCCGAACGTGCCCAACCCGACTCCCTACAATGCGGCCACCCCATATGCCCATCCTGCAGCGACACCTGGCTCGTCCTATCAGCGTCAACCAGGCTACGATGTCGCTTACGCGCCGCCACCGTCGACGACCCAGTCCGCATCGACCTACGCTCCGGTCATACCCAACCCCCCACACACGCAGCCCGCTCCGCCCCCGATGATGGGTCCGCCGATGCGCTGGGGGTTTGAGCAGGGGAATCCGAACCCCGCGGGATCGTATGCGGGTGCCCAACGTGGGAACCAGCGCGGTCCGCGTCAGCTTAATGCCTACGGTGGCGCGACTCCTGCCGGTGGACACCAGATGCCCCATGCCAACAAGCGTGACCACAAATCGGCGTTTGGCAAGCCGCAGTCCGTCGGGCCGCGAGTCCCTGCACCACCGCCGGTGCCGAGTTTTGGTAACCCGCTCCCGTCGAAACCTCCCCCTCCGGCGGACGCCACCTGGAAACCAAAGAAAAAGAAGAGAAAGCACAACCAACTGGGGCTGACGCCGAAGACTGAAGAGCATGAGTCGAGCGAAGAGGAGGACGACGTGGACGAAGAGTCCAAGTTTGCGCAGGGGGGCGCCGCTGCGGCTGCACTCCAGATCACATATAGAGGACGTACGTCGACATTGCAGAGTCCCGAAGATATAGCTGCGTGGATTGAAGAACGGAAGAAACGGTTCCCGACCCAGGCTAGAATAGAAGAGAGAAAGAAGGCCATGGAAGAGGCGAAAAAGGCGCGCGAAGAAGCTGTGCGACAAAGAGAACAACGCAGACAGGAGATGAAGAGGGCGCAGAAAGAGCAGGCCAAGGATGAGGCCAATCCAATAGATGAGGCGGCGAAAGCCAAGCAAAGGGCCGACAAGCTACGGCGAAAGCTGCAGAAAGAGCAGAAACGTGTGGAAAAGGCCGAGGCTGATGCCGAGCGTGCGCGGATGAAGGTCGAAGAGTTACAAAAAGCGGCGTCTGCTCAAGCCCAGCCTGGGGGCAGCGGACCGGACGCGGCCCCTCAAGGGAGCGAAACTACAGATGCTGTCTCAGCCGACACCGCTAATGTCGAACCGAGCAAAGACGCAGTGGAAGACGATGCAGCCTTGTCATCCAACGCCTCGGAGAGTAGCGACTGGACATCGTCCAGCGGGTCGGATACGTCCTCGGATTCTGAAGACGACAGCGACGATGACTCGGCGCCGGAAGAGGCTACCTCTCGACGCGAGGGACCTGAACGAGTGGCGCCGCCTGCACGAGACAGCAAGAAACGCATATGCCGTCATTTCTCTCGGACTGGGCGCTGTCTACGGGGGGATAGCTGCAAGTTCCTGCACGAGAAGCCAGAACGGCCGGTCAAACAGAAGGCTGCGGAGAAGCCCGGACGAAAGGGACTTCTTCAAGCGGTGAGTTTCCTGCGAGTAATCTACGATGTTGAATTACGCTAACGGATGTAGCTGCTTGGTCGCCAAAAAGAAGACGAGGATCGACGAGCGATGGAAGTGATAGTGTGGTTGGGAGAGAACGGGCTGTTGGAGAAGACCGAGTCTGGCGACAATGCTCCAGGGACGGAAGCCCAGCATGATAATAGTGAAGCACAGCAGCCGGTTGGATAGACGAGTGACTGGCGCTGCTGTTTGATTGTACATATACGCATCTCAACATACTTGGAAACATACATGGAATAATTCTGCTCGAATTAGTCAAAGTGTCCAGCATCCCCAATTTGAGCTGAAACATATGCTACTACTAGTTCCTTAGCTCCACCTGCATCAACCTCGGTATTCGGTCAGATAGCCTGAGATCTCCAACATTGCTACTCCACGCTCCTTTCCTGTACTTACCAGTAGAGACAGTTGAGACAGTAGAAACCATGTTTAATATCCAGGAACATGTCATCCCTTGCCAATTTGTCCGCGAACACCCCCGAGCGACGGCTGACGGCCAAAGCACCGGTCTCTCGCTAGCCGTCAAACAATATACCCCGAGCACGACCCCGGACCCTTCATTTCAACGCATCACCCTCATTGGAGCGCACGGGAATGGTTTTTCTAAGGTGTGTCGCTTGCCATACTTGCCCATAGCACACCCATACACGTTGAAAAAAACTGACCCGGATACTGTAGGAACTCTACGAACCGCTATGGGAGGAACTCCACGACCGCCTCCTGGAGCAGCAGATCGCAATCCAGAACATCTGGATCGCTGACGCCGCGCACCAAGGCGCCAGCGGGCTCCTCAATGAAGAGAAGCTGGGGAACGACCGTACGTCTACACTACTTTTACCCTACAATCCTACGAAGCATACTGATAGCGTCAGCTTCCCTCTTCGACCACTCCCGCGACCTCATCCACATGATCAACCACTTCCAGTCGCAAATGACTCTCCCCCTGATCGGGTTCGGCCACAGCATGGGCGCCACGCATCTCATCCACGCCGCACTCACGCACGCCCGCCTCTTCCACGCGCACATCCTCATCGAGCCCGTCCTCTACGACCGTCCCCCACCGCCGACCGTACGGGGGCCCGCGCACGCCGCCGCCGCCCGCCGCGACCGCTAGCCGTCGCGCGACGCCCTCGCTGACTCCGTCGCAAACAGCAAGCTCTACGCCACCTGGGACGCGCGCTGCATCCAGCGCTGGCTGCGGTATGGGGTGCGTTCGGATCCAGACGGCAGCGGTGCCGTCACCCTCGTCACGACAAAGGACCAGGAGACCTTTGCGCTGACGCGGCCGACGTATCTGACCCCGTCAGAGCCGGGAGTGAGCGCACTCTGGACGCCCCCGGGGCCGGACTCGACAGCCGCACTGGACGGGGTACTGCGCCAGCACGTGCACTGGGCATTCCTGCAGCCCGAGCCGATGGCCATCTTCCACCAGCTGCCGCTGTTGCGGCCGGCGGCGCTGTATATGTACGGGGCGCGGTCGGAGTTCCTGCGTGGTGGGGGGATGCGGGAGCGGGCACGGGCGCGCACAGGGGCCAGCGTGTTGGGGAGCGGTGGGGAGGCACGGGGTCGCGTGCAGTCGATGGAAATTGAAGAGGCGGGCCATATGGCACCGGTTGAGCAGCCGGCAAGGATTGCGCGGCAGACGGCGCGGTGGATTGCGGACGAGGTGCGGCGGTGGAGAGAGGAGCAGACGGCTGTGGAGGCTGAGTGGCGGGGGAAGACGGGGGCCGCGAGGCGGAAGTTGGATGAGGAGTTTGTGTCGCGGTTGGGGGTGAAGCTGTAGAGTTGGGAGAGTTGAAATAAGCTTGACCGTTGGATGGAGGTTTGCATGAGTCGCGGATGGTGATGGAGTCGGTGTTTCGTGTCGATCAGTGGGGATATACGAGTAGCTTAGTAGGACATGGGGTTCTGTGGAGATAGAGGGGCTTATAGATACTTATATCTGGTGCGTATGAAGAGCTTATGAATGTGAGTAGACATTATGAGAAGATGGATGCAGGACTTACGGAGTAATTTGTATAGAATCAGGGTCTCGATATCGGTGGAGGATAATCCAGTTTGCCAAGGCTCGATCTCGGTAAGCTTCAAGTTTAATTGCTATCAGTGGATCTCATTGAGGTATTGTTCATATTGATTGATTCATCCGTATCTATCTAAAAGGTATTATAATATGTGCATAGATTGTCTACGGAGTATATAAGAATGTCATAGATGCAGCAATGGAGAAATTTTCCGCGTGCCTCGATGCAGGAGAATTCTGCGCATGACAGTCGAGGAATTTACAGCCGACGGGAAGGGCGGAGATGAACGGTATGCGCTAGTAATCACGGTAAAGGTAGTTCTGCTGTACATCGATGTACCTAGCGAGGGTGTCTGGGTTCCATGGGACTGAATCTATAATTATCTTGGGGAGAAAAAGGAGAAAAAGAGAAAGAAAATGATTCAACGAGATGGAATGAATCAGTATGAGATCAATTGATAAAATAATGATGAAAGACACTAATACCCTGTACATACCAGTTGGCTAGACGAGCCTGTTCTAGCCCCGACCAAGCCAGACTAACAAACTAGCAGACTAGCCCAACGTCAACATTACACCGCATATACATAAACCCCGTCTTCCCTCTTTTCCCTCTTTCCCTCTCTTCCCCTCTCGCTTCTTCTTCCCATCTGTGTCATTCTTTTGCCCCCTTCCCCTTCACCCTAACCCTCCCTTAAAAAACTCCTCATCCCTGGTTGAGTTGACTCTCCAACTCTCCGTCCACTCCTTCTATCCATTGTATCTATCCCTCGTTGATTTTATTATCCCTATCACCATGCGCTTCTTCTATCTCACCCTCAGCGCCTTCGCCGCGCTCGCCGCTGCCGCCGACAACGCCAACCCCTTCAACATCCCCACTGAGGGTTACACCTTCACGGCCGGCAAGCCCACCACTCTCACCTGGCAGCCCACCACCCAGGGCTCCGTGACCCTGCGTCTGCAGTGGGGTTCCGTCCTGACTCCCCAGTCCGGCTCTGTCATTGCCCGTATGTCTACTGATACCTCTCTACCTGGTCGGCTACTAACCGCGCACAGAGGGTATCGCCAACTCCGGTTCCTTCACCTGGACTCCCCCGGCCAACCTGGCCGCCCAGCCGGACTACACCATCGAGATCATCGATGACAGCAACACCAACGAGGTGAACTACCTCCCTCGCTTCACCGTCGCCGGTGCCACCGCCGTGGCCACCCACAGCGCGGCCACCACCACCTCGGCGGCCACCACCTCGTCCACCGAGGCGTCCACCTCCACTGAGAGCAGCACCACCAGCACCGCGAGCTCCAAGTCTCACTCTCACACCACCATGGCGACCACCACGAGCAGCAGCTCCAGCTCCTCCACCACCGAGAGCTCGTCGACCGCCAGCAACACCGCCTCCACCACCACGGACTCCAACGCCTCGTCCACCTCCAGCGCCGCCGCCGAGACCACTGTGCCCAACACCAACGCCGGCATGGCCAACCAGGTCTCGGGCGGTCTGATGGTCGCCATGCTTGGTGCCTTTGCCCTTCTGTAGGGAGTTTCCACGGTTCGTGTACTGGACTCGTGTTTAGTACATAATTGTTTATTTTTTCTTCGGCTACTTTCGTTGAGCATGTGCCCCCCCTTGCGTTGTCTCCCGGACGTGTTCGATACCCCCGGGTATTTAATGTTTGTCTTGAAGAGCGAAAGGATTTTCGGGGTCGCCCTGGCCCCTAATTACTTCGATTTCTTTTTTTTTTTTTACTGATTATTTTCTTGGATGACTGGGTGGGATGCCCGCGTGTACGATGGGATTCGATGTAGATATGTATTCTAATGAATTTGCACGTTCGCAGCATTCGTCCGGAGTGGGTGTGTGAATCCGGACGCGGAGATAAGGATAGGGGCTGTATCTCCTAGTAAGCACTGCACGTACCTAGCTAGTACTGTACGGAGTACAGGCACCGGTACTTACGGTATGCATACCGGCCATCAGCCGATCAGGTACCAGATACCTCGCCCCCAATCAGCACCGTTGGGCGGGTCCATGGTAGCATTTCAGTCGGGAAAGATTATCCAGGGACTCAGCCGGAATGAACGCGCACGGAGTAAAATTGGGAAAATAACGATCAGATCCTCTGTCTTTCTCTCCTAACGAATTTCCCCCCCCCCCCCCCCC